>JBBBDQ010002149.1:270000-300000 GCA_037127315.1 Ascarosepion bandense
TAACAACTAACTTATACTGTTGGGGGCATTCACTACTATAATCAAGAATCACGAGTTTATGTTCGTTGGGTTCCTATATAAAGAAGTAGTTAATTTATGTGTGCTGGAATCAATAAATACATCAATAAATACATCAACGAATAGAATTTTGTTATTAATATTAATGTCTAATGCTCTTGTAGCAAATCTTTGTTGCCATGTTGTTGTGGCCTGCTGGGGCCCGGAAGTAAGACACGGAAATAAGAATGTAGGTTCAAACAGTGTATTAGAATAACAGAGCACTATATAGAATAATAAGTGTTAGTAGTAAGCAAATAGAAGTGTAAGTCCGAACGGTATAGTTACACTGCGTCTCAACTGCCTATCAGCTGCGTCCCCAAAAGTCACGTAGGTTAGTATCTTGTCGGAAGAGGAGTCCATTCCTATAGATAAGACAGCATAACACCCCCTTCTAAAATATGAATTTCGCAGGAGTCTACAGAAACTTTTCCTTTTTATAATAATTTTCTGAGGCTCACTTGATTTTATCAAGTTTGCATTAGACAATTTTGAAACTTTTATTTGTTTTTGGCCTCAATATCTTTTCTCCTTCGGATTGACCACCATTAAATCAGTTGCTTACCTTTTTCGCTTCGAACGGTGTATTCAGGAGCCATTAGAGCGGTAGGATATTACAAGTGTCGTAAATGATATACATAGCTGTTTCATCTGGAAACCCATTATCGACCTTGTCCTTTAAGCGTTTCTTAAGTTGATTGAGATGTCTTTTATGCATAAATTGTGGACAGTTTATTATATATATCATGTACCCAACTCTCGTTTTGATCGTACCCACCTCCCAAAAAGATTTGTTGTTTCTGATAATTTTGAAAAAAAATCTCTCAGGTTATATAGTCTTGTAGGTACGATGCTTGTTCTTTCTGGCTTTGTCTGTTTGGGGAGTGATTTGTCATCAACAGACTGTATACTACGTGCGAATATCACCTCGGCTGGAGATTGTGAAGCTGGTGTTGTCATTTGTCATTTGGCGTAATCCTGTACCTTTGAAGAAACTGTTGCAGTTATTTTTCAGGTAGTGTAAGTCTCGTTTTTGATAAAGTTCTCTTCAAAGTATCTACAAATCTTCCCGCTAGTCCGTTTGATCTCGGATGATACGGGGAAGTAGTGATGAGTTTAATCTTATATGTTTTACATAAGTCTCTAAATTCTGCAGACATAAATTGACTTCCATTATCGGATACTAAGGTGTCGACTACTCCGAATCTGGCGAACAACTCATTTTAACATCGTAATTTAACAGGATTGTACTCCATCTCTGAAGTATGTTAACTATGTGCTTAGGCCGACTTTTCTGTGAGCCAAAAATGGTGAGTAAAGGCTTTTGATCTGTCTGTAGAATTAAATATCGATCATGAATACAGGGGTGGAATTTCGCGACGATGAGTATAATCCTAAGCTCCTCTTTTTCAATCTGCAAATAATTTTTTCGCTGGAAGCAAAGCTCTCGACGCCTGAACTATCGGTTTTACTCTTCCATCAGTCATCTTGTGAAAAATACATGCTCATACGCCTTTAGTTCTGTCTCTGGCAACAATGATTTCTAAGTGTGGATCCTAGTGTATAAGAAATAATTCCAAGGAAGCTCTGCAACGAAACGATGTTATTGGTCGCCGGTATGTCTTTAATCACAGAAGCTCGTACAAGATTCGGTCTCCTACCATCCTTGTTAATTGTCTGTCTTAGGTATTTGACGTTTTGCATGAAAGATCACATTTGGTCTCTTTAAGTTTGAAACCATACTTTTGAATTTTTGCCAAAACTTTGTGAACATGATCTATATGTTGGACTACGCTTTTGGTTTTCATTAAAATGCCATCTAAATAAGCGACTGCAAAATCAAGGCCGCTCAGCATAATATCCATGATTTGTTGAAATATTGTGCGCTCTACGTTGACCCCAAACGATAAACGTTCGAACTTATATAATCCATGATGTGTATTTATACATAATAACTTCGAACTCACCTCTTCAACAAGAATTTGCAAATAAGCGTCGCTAAGGTCAATTTTCAAGAAAAAAATTCTTCCCATTAAGCTTCGTAAAAATGTCTTCGGAACAAGGAAAAGAGTAGTGATAGTCCTTCAGAATAGCACTCAATTCTGTCGGAAAATCAGCGCAAACGCGTAAGTCTTTTGATTTCTTTTTAATATAGACCGCTGGTGCGGCTGTTCTCTACCTTTGATAGAACTCCAGATTTTACTAACCTGTCATGTTCCACGTTAATTTGTTCCAACGAAGCAAAATGTACATTTAACATCTTTTTGAATACTGGCTGAACATCGTCTTTAAGTTCAATTTTTTGCCATTATCTTGGTACATCTACCTAGACCACCAGAAAAAGATTCTGGATAGGTTTCCTTCAGTTCTTTTTTCTATTTTTCAGATTCAGCATTCCAATTACCAATGATTTTCTTATATGAATTTACGGGTAAGTTCCAAAGCTGGAACTGTCATCCAATCAGTGCTAAAAAGGTTGTTGGTATTTTTCAAGACGAACAATTTCAATTTAAGAGTCTTCCCGTTGAACTTTGTATAAACAATCAATTCTCACTCAAATTTAATTTTTTTCCCAGTTCCCTTGCTAGAGTTTATCATGTTTTTCTTACCCATCCTTTTTCATGTTTGCAACTTTATTATTGTCAAATCAGAACCCGAGACTAGTTGACATTCCATACTTTTGTTTAACATTTTTACGTGCACATATTTTCTGGTATTAGCATCGTCTATTTCGTCTGATCTTGTATTTTTCATGCAGCAATTAGTTTTATATTTAGATCAGCAATGCGAACTTTTGTGTCCGACTCGGTTAAATGTATAATATTTTTGTTCATGGAAAAAACATTTTTTGTACCAGTGCAGAGCTCCACATCCGTAACAAGTATTAGAAGGCAATTTATTTTGCTTTTTTTTTTCATTAATTTTAACAGACTTTGTTTCTGTTGCAGCGTACTTCTTTACCCTGAGCAATACCCGATTCTTCGATATGTTTAGAATCCTGCTTGACACAAACGTGCTTCTGACATTCTCTGATATTCTGCTGAAGAATTATTTTCGGCTCATTCTCCAGTTTGTTAAGTATTCTTTGCCTAATTTCTGCATATTTTGTTGAAACTAGTCCTTGCACAAATATCAGACATTTGAAGTTAATAGCACTTAGATCCGCCAGACTAAAATCATGGCAGTGTTTGTTTACTATTGACGCGAGAATGATATAATCATTCCATTCTTTTCTAGTTAAATTAAGACATTTCCATCTTTAATGAAAAAGAGATGTTTTTGGACTTAAAAGTTCCTCGATTAATTTCACTGCTTCGGTGAATGTTAAATCACTAGTCCTCCACAGTAGAATGTAGTATACGAATGTTGTATGCTCAGTTGTGCCAAGTTTCTTTAGTAGAAGACGTAATTAATTCGCGTCACTCCAATTTTCCCAATTTGTAGAATATATCGTCATATCTCCTAAAGTATGACGCAAAGATTATGTCTTCCACGGGAGAGGATGAAAGTATTCTCAATCACAGTCCAGTCTTGCAAAAAAGAAATTCGTTTTTCCTTTTTACACCGAAGAAGCAAGTTCATTTTTACTTAATCTTACTCTTTGACTAAAATAATATAATGTCCAATATCTCTCTTTTGCCCAGTCGTGATTCTATCCTTCGGCGGAATCACTGGGTTAGTGCTCTCTGCTCGGAAGCAGAGAGCACCCTCTACCCGATGGCAGAGTGCTGACAGTGTCATAGTAGCAAAACCAGCAGATTTGCAACTACATTATTTAGTTGTCCCTCCCACTAAGGGCAACATGTGACACATGGTCAGTTATAAGTAGATTTTCCGGGCTATATGGCCCGGCCAAAAAATGGCTGTCTATTTTTGCCCAGTCGTGCTTCTACCCTTCCACGGAACCACGACTGGGTTATTGCTCTCTGCTCGGAAGCAGAGAGCGCCTTCTACCCGAAGAGAGAGGGCTGACAGTGTCATAGTAGCAAAACCAGCAGTTTTGCATCTACATTATTTAGTTGTCCCTCCCACTACGGGCAACATGTGAAACATGGTCAGTTATAACTGGGTTTTCCGGGCTATAGGGCTGGGTTCAAAAATACCTGTCTATTTTTGCCCAGTCGTGATTCTACCCTTCAGCGGAACCAGGACTTTATTACAAAGAAAAAAGAGAGAACAATTAAGCAAAAGGCACTTGCTTATATTTTCTGTCTCTCTCTCTCTCTCTCTCTCTCTCTCTATATATATATATATATATATATATATATATATATATATAATAGTCCACAAAATTAGAGGAACACTTATAATCAGTGTATAGCAACCTATCAGTCAAACTTTCGGGATATTGATCTGGCCAGTTAAGTCGCATATATGATTATTAATCAGTATCAGCTGCTTTGTTGTTAATGAAATCAACAACAGGTGCTTCGGAGTGGTAACATTGAGACACCCCTACTAAAACAGAAATCGTTGAGGCCACTAATACTTATTTTCCCTTTTCATCTCTTTTGGCTGATTTTTTTACTGATTGACTTTTTACTGCTGTAGTTTTTCATTTGTATTAGATCAACATCTCTTTTGATAGCATGGTGCCGTACCTGAACGCTACGGAGGTTGCATAAGTAGTGCAAATCCTACAGGATCGCACATCAATACGTGCTGTTGCAATAACTTTTGCTGTGTCTCCCAGAACAGTCTCAAGAGCATGGAGGAGATTCCAGGAGACAGGTAGTTATTCCAGGAGAGCTGGACAGGGCCGTAGAAGATCTTAAACCCGCAGCTGGATCGGAATCTGCGCCTTTTTGCAAAGTGGAACAGGATGAGCACTGCCAGAGACTTACAAAATGAACTCTAGCAGGCTACTGGTGTTAATGTTTCTGACCAAACAATCAGAAACTGTCTCCATGAGGGTGGCCTGAGCGCCCGACGTCATGTAGAGGGCCCTCTGCTCACTGCCCAGCACCGTAGAGCTTGATTGGCATTTGCCATAGATCACCAGAATTAGCAACTACGCCACTGGCGCCCTGTGCTCTTCACCGATGAGAGCAGGTTCAATCTGAGCACATGCAACGGACGTGAAAGGGTCTGGAGATGCTGTGGAGAACGTGCAACATCATCCAGCATGATCGGTTTGGTGGTGGGTCAGTGATGGTCTGGGGAGGCATATCCCTGGATGAATGAACAGACCTCTACATGTTAGATAATGGCGCACTGAATGTTATTAGATATCGGGATGAAATCCTTGGACCAATTGTCAGAACATACGCTGGTGCAGTGGGACCTGGGTTTCTTCTGGTCCACGACAATGCCCGACCTCATGTGGCTAGAGTATGCTGGCAGTACCTGGATGATAAAGGAACTGATACCATTGACTGGCCCCTACGTTTACCTGACCTAAACCCAATAGAACACTTCTGGGAAATTATGTTTCGGTCCATCCGGTACCACCAGGTTGCCCCTCAAATTGTCCAGGAGCTTAGTGATGCCCTGGTTCAGATCTGGGAGGGGATCCTTCAGAACACCATCCGTCGTCTCATTAGGAGCATGCCCCGAGGTTGTCAGGCATGTGTACAAGTACGTGGAGGCCACACAAACTACTGAGAATCATTTTGAGTTTCTAAATGATATTTTGGCAAAACGGAAAATTCTGCTGCATCATTTTTTCACTTTTATTTTTGGGGTGTCTTTGATTTTCCCTCTATAGGGTGATCATTTTCATTTCTATCAAATTATATGGCATTATTTTGTTACTAATACATCACCTACTTATTAACAGGAATGATATTCCGAATCATTTTCCCCTGTTTAGATCTGATGTGTTTTCTTCCATTTTTTAAGCAGTATATATATATAGTCAGCCGCAGACAGATCTGTTTCGCTGTATCACAGCTCATCAGTACGGTTAGATATCCGACTGCATTTTTAACCCAGATTTGAAACCCGACCGAATTGGCGATTCTAAATCTGAGCTATGGGCGCTCGGCAGGAGAAAGCAGACTTTTAGTGTATCATGTATCATACGCCAGTAGTCAGAGTGCTCTCAATCATTACTGAATGGTATATATATATATATATATATATATATATATATATAGAGAGAGAGAGAGAGAGAGAGATATTGTTTAACTGAGAAAACATTTAGCGCCAAGTTTGTTGTTTGTCAGTGGTTTTACTGATAAAATGTATTTATGTATTTTGTCAAGGAGGTATTTTATCGAAAAGTACTCAATATCGGGGTTTAGATAGAGCGTTGATTGTTACAAAGAGTTTAATTCTTTAACAGCGCAAATTCATACCTACTTTGAAATTTCTTGAGGACACCGTTATGATATTCTTACTCGTTAGACGTGTTCCAAACAGCCCTGACGAGTAAGAACATAACAACGATATCAGGCGAAATTTCGAAGTCAGCATGAATCGGCTCTGTTAAAGATACAAAATCGTTGTAGATAGATAGATAGATAGATAGATAGATAGATAGATAGATAGATAGATAGATAGATAGATAGATAGATAGATCAGGTTGTAAGTAATGTTCTGACTAGTCTTTTGAAAGAAATCTTTCAACAAGATTTATTGAAATAAAATTTTTAACTGATATTTCCTGGTATCCAAATAAATTATTTTATCTCATTTTTATTCAGATTCTCTTAAAATTATTTGAGAAAAATAATGGTTTCCTATGTTTGTTTAATGTAAAAAAAAACCTGCAAACGTAAAGGTAGATTCTGTCATCTTTCATTGAAACAGTTTTTGATCAAAATAAATATTAATTTTATATTATTTTATATTGAAGTTTAAAGAAACGTTGACGAATATCTTGTGAATCTTCATTTTAATTCTGCGCTTACTCATTCCTCGTGTGCGTCTACGCGTGAACATTACAGCGTTGACGTTAGCGTTGAGATTAATCCCACACAGAATGAACGAGCCAATAGTTGTTTTCCAATGGGGATTCATTCATACCTCACCCATAGAATCTAATTAAACATCCGCTTTTTTATTCCTTCTTGCTAGACACATAATTGGCCTGTCTCCATAAGAGGAGAGTTCTAGAACTTTAAATTGTGACATTAGTGGCCAGACAGCCTGCTTCTTTTCTCATGATGGACACAATGTCCTCGCATCTCGTTAAAGACTTCGTTGAGCTAGTGCAGATAGGTAGGCAGGGTAAAGTAACATTGTACCGGAAACCTGATCGATTGATTTTTTCAGAAATAGACAACGAAATGCAATAAGGGCCTGCATGTGGTTGTTAAAAACCGACAGAAGATTCGAGCAATGTTAAATTGATTAAGACAATGTGCTCTGAAGTCAAATGAGATGTAACGGCGATGCATGTAGAAACATAACAGATCATCACACTTCGTTGTTGTTCGAGTGACAGGACAAAGAACAAAAGCCAACTCCAAAGAAAATGAGATCAATATAGACTTCAATTTTATACAGAAACATGAATCTTACTTAAGATTTGTTTTCGTGGAAAAACACATAATATAGGCTTTAATTATCTCCTATGCTAAGTGCTGATTTCATAGGAATTATGGGAAAAATACACAGTTGTGGATGTGCACTGTGGTCCAGTGGATATCTGTTCGAAACAAGAAATCGGGGAGCCGAGTTCGAATTCTAGTTAAATTCTTTGGATTCGCTTACGCGCAAATAACCTGGGAAAGGTATTAATCCGTCTCCTTCCCCATTATGGATTAAACAACGGGACAGATTAGGCTCTGTAGCCTTGGCTGGCAACCAATCTACCGCAGAAAGTAATAGCAACCTACTGCGGGATAATCTTCTACCCGGTTAGTCATGTCTTCTTCTAGATATGATCACCCAAGCGTGTATCACGTATGGCACTTAACTGACTGACGCAGTTATTAAAATGTATAAAGGTCTACACACCTACACCCACTCACAGACACAGCTATATATATATATATATATATATATATATATATATATATATATACTGGCCTGAATATTGCTTTTAGGCATGAAACAATGTGTCACTACTCGGATTTGACCTCAGTGTACTCGTTTATAATTACATCAGTTCTATCTCTGATATTGTGCATTTAACCCATAAACATAGCATACCTTAAATAAATATTTTTATCATATCATCCATTCGTCAGTCGTAGGTCGACCGTGGAAAAGAGACATTCATCAGCAAAAGACGTCTTTATCCACCGTCTGATACATCTTAGATCAAAGTGTGGAAAGATAGTTCAGTCATCCAGTCGTCAGTCGACCGTGGAAAAGAGATGTTTAAGAGCTAAAGACAAAAAGAAATAAAAATGTCAGAATAAAAAATAAAGTAATGAATATGAAGAGACATATTAAACCAAATTGAAAATTATTAAACCTAACAAATAATGAAATATTCTAAATTTTGAATAACCCCATGCATATAACAGGCCGATAAAATGTTATCAGTCAAACAAACTTCCCAAATTAGCATTTCATTGATAAATTATCCGATTAGACATTTTAGGAAGATGATCACAGAGAATTATTCATCACCTCTGTTTATTAATAAAGTAATGAAACGTAATAAAAACGAGGGATTAAAAATAAATCCATTAGTTCTTTTGATTTTGCTTTATTTACGCTATTTACATTGTTCGGACTGTTGTCCTCGTCAAAGTTTTAAATGAATTTTTATAAATAAAAGAAGCTTTTTTGGAGCTTTCAATTTAGCTTTAATTGAAATTTAAAAGATTTAATGTACTAATTCCAGTAAGCAAACTATTCTGGTGTATTTTAAACCAATATTATTTTGATTGGAATCTAAAATTTTTAGATTAAAAAAATCAATTTTTCGTCCATTTTTGATCGATCGACACATTTTGTAAGCAGAAATCAATGAAGAGGATTTCTAAAAAATAAAAATTAAGATAATATAAAGCTTTCTTTTAGATTAATTTTACAATTCAATAACAGAGAACAAAATTATATAACATGCCTGTTGGTAAATATTTTATGAAATGTTATGGTATCTATAAATTTTAATGTCTATTTTTCATATTCTTTATGAGGAACTTCCATTTTAACAAAATGAGGAAAGTAGGAATTAAAAATATAAAACATACTTTAAATTTTGAAGGGGTGACTTGCAAAGCCCTTTGAATGTTGAAACGTACACGGAAAAAAAAAGAAGCAAAATGAATTGCACCCTGCCGAAAATGTTTACATAGGATTTTTCCCTATAAGGATAGCAATCTTTGAAACACATGACCTTTTAATGATATAGCACTTACGGCCACCTCTAAAATAAAAACAGGCTATCGGCAAGTACACAAAAAATGTTGCAATTATTCTAAAAATCTATGGCTCGACTATATTAATATATACTCTTTATAAAAGCAATTAAAAGTTGATCTAAGTAAAAAATAGAATAGTTCTGTTGCAATTTTGTTTTTACAATTCGGACCTAATTGTCTAAAAAGAAGCTAATTGTAGGACAAAAAATTTATTAACATTCTCCAATGAATGAATCCTGCATTTAATTAATATGAAAAAGTTCCAGACGGTTAGTTAATTTCTACACATTTCAGGAAATTAATTGGAGTCCGTTGCGTTACATACATACATGCATATATATATATATATATATATATATATATATATATATATATATATTAGTCATCCACATACAAGCCTGTTTCGCTGTATCATAGCTCATCAGTGTGGATATAGACACATCCACTTATATATTTACCAAGATTTTAGAACGTGTGGAACTCGCTCCCATATTCTTGCTTTCCTGGCGGCTGCAACCTCCAGAAATTTAAATGCAATGTCAATACTCATCTACTAACCACTTGACTCTAGCCCTTCCCACACCCCGTATATCCTTCTCTTTCTCTCCCCCTTGCAACTGTCATTACACTGCATTTTCATCTTTCTATTGCTTCTTTCTAATTGGTTTGTGATCCTATTCTCCCTTCTCTAATTAATTTTCTTTCAATTATGTAGCCCCCCCCCCCCACATCAGTGGCATTTACGCCTTGCCCGGAGTGAAATGATTAAAAAAAAATTAATTAAATGATTTTAATCAGTTGAGAATAATTCTGAAAGTTTCATCAAAATCTGACCATTATTTGATTTTGCAAGAATTTCCAAAGTAATATGCAAAAAAATGAGTTGTGCAATATTACGTTTGCCATAATAAACTACTGTAAAATTCGGGCTACTCTCAGACGCAAGAAAAACAAGATTTTTAACAAAAATTTTGAACTTGTTAGAAAGCATTACTATTTTTTTCAATAATAAAAACTACTTTGATCTAATAAAAACATAAACATTTTGATTATAAAACTTTGTTTTTATTAAGTTTGAGTCCTTTTAACATCGTGCTATTTTGTTTTATCAGTGAATGAGTAGAGGTATTTACTTTATTTAGTTCCCTGGGGTAGATTGTTCTAGTTCGATGTATCATGCCCCTTTCAGATGTTTCAGTATCGATTATATTCTTTTAATTCAAATCTCTAAGCATTTTGTTCAACTTTGCTGTAGCGAGTATGATATACTTTATGAGCTTTAGCATTTTTTCTTCAGTTCCGTTATGAATCCGCACAAACTCATCAGGTAAGTGGTTCGCTGCCTTCATCTATCTCATCTACCCGCAGTATGTTCCATGAGGGTTCATTTTTTGCTAAGCATTCCCGCTGTCATTATTTTTTTAAAGGATTTCAAATGTTTTTTCCTGATTCTGTAGCTGTTTTTTTATTTCCTTCAAAGACAGTAATTGCAAGGTCATGAATTAATAATAACCTTACGCATGTAATAGACCATGTAGTGGACGGTTAGGTTAATGCAAAAGATTGTTTGCTTGTTTTTTCACAAGTGTATAATTTCTGCCTTGAGATACGACAAACTTTTCTACGCTAAACTTTTGTGATTATGTGTCCATTTTTCCGTTCGACAGAGGCCAGCTCACCGAACACTAGATTTTTTGCAATCGACATTGTCTCATATTTTATATATGGCCTGCTCAGTGCAACATCTTTCTTTTTCGTATAGCCTGAATGCTGACGAAGCTTACATTCTTGAGGACATTAGTAATTCTAATGTAGTCACTCCACTTTGCGTATGGTAAGAAGGTCGCAGTTGCGCAAGCTTGTGAACTGGCATAGCTGACTACAGTAGATGATAGAAGATTCTTCGCCACTGTGATTGCTTTTGTAGTCTCTTGCTTGTAATCTAGAAATATCTTGGTCTGACTGGATATGAATCATCCCCGTAAAGTAATTGGTGGCCTTCCGTTCATATGAATTGCTGTATGATGGAAATTATCTACAAACTAATTTGAAAAGTGAAGTGTTCTGAGACATTATCAAAGCAGGGCATGAATTGCCATTGGCCATGTCGACTTGGTGCGTCAGTGAACAAGACATTTTTTCATTTTCAATGATTTAAAAAGGGGTGGTAAATAATTCTCTCTACGGCCATCTTCCTAAAATGCCTATTTCGATAATTTATCATTGAATTACTAATTTGGGAAGTCGGTTTGTCTAATAATATTTCATCGACCTCTGGTATACATGTGGTGATTCAAACCTTAGAATATTATATTAGTTGTTAGGTTTAATAATTTTGAATTTAATTTAATAAATCTCTTTTAATTACACAGTGCTCGTAATGTATTTTAATCTGGGAACAAATAATTAATAATAGAAAAATATTAATATTATTTGTATTTCCGAATAGAAATAATGACATTGAAATACAAATTAGACCGTAAAAATATTTTGCAGGATTTTAGGTCATGAGAACTGGGAAGGTTGTGCTATTCTTATAGGTAGCACATTTTTTTTTTATCATTTCACCTCAAGCAAGGCATTCCACTGCCACTATTGCGCTTGGGGCTACATAGGGGGAGATAAATAGGAAGAGTGGTTAGAAATAGGAAATGTCAGAAGGGGGTGATAGATAGTTGGGTGGGTGGGAAGAGTGTTTGAAAGAATGGAAGTTAGTTTGTTAGAAGGTGTCTATTGACCATACATTTAAACTCCTGGAGATTGTAGCCGTCGGGGAAGCAGTCATGTGGAAGAGAATTCCACAGTCGGGAAGTGCGAGAAAAGAAGCTATTAGAGTAGAAGTTGCGGTTGCATTTTATCGGTTTCACTGTAAAAGGGTGGGATCAAGTTGCTAATCTAGTATCTCGTTCAAATTCGTATTTAGGGGGCACTAGTGATCTACGTTCATCGGAGCAGAAGCCGTGAGAGTATTTATAGAAGAGACACAGGGAAGCCACGTCGCGCCGGTGAGAGAGAGTGTGCAGGCGGTCTGCTAAGTCGGTATCGATCACATTACAGACCCTCCGCTGTACCTTGTCGAGAATCACAAGGAGAATAGCAGGGGCATCCGACCAGATATGGCAAAAGTATTCAATGCACGGGCGGATGGTAGATTTATAAATGTGCAGGATAGATTCAGACGGAAAAAACCTCCGGGCCCTGCACAGAAAACCGACTTTCATAGCAGCGGATTTAGCAATGGATTCGATATAATCATTCCACTTGAGGTCCGCTGAAAGTGTGAGACCAAGGAGGCGTAGTGTTTTACTCTCTGGGAGGCAAGGCTGGTCCATGCTAATAGGAGGTAGGTGCGATTGTCTATGATGATTAATTGACAGTAGCTTCGTTTAAGAAGCATTAAAATTTACAAGCCATTTCTTACCCCAGTCCACTACGGATTGGAGGTCCTATCCAAGCTCGGCTGCAAGGTTAGTTTTGTCGCCCACACCAGATTTTTGGTCGAGGCGAGAATAAACTGTGGTGTCATCGGCGTACATACCTACTTGGGATCTTATGGTATCAGGGAGATCATTAATGTAGATCAGAAAGAGCGTAGGACCTAGGATAGAGCCTTGAGGGGTACCCGCGTTCGTATGGTAGCTCTGGGAGGCATGTCCATTTACTACCACTTTCAATGTGCGGTTAAATAGGAATGACTGGATTAGTTCAAACAATTGTCCAGCTATACCATAGCTTCGCAGTTTGCATAGAAGACCAGCATGCCAAACTCTGTCGAACGCTTTAGAGATATCCAAGGCAACGGTTCGGGCTTCACCATTCCTATCGAGTGCCTGATATATGTACTCGGTGATGGTCGTTAGCATATCAGCAGTAGACCTGGTGAAGCGGAAGCCATACTGTTTGTCTGAGAGGAGCCCGTGGGCCGTGAGATGCTGAACGACCTCGGCGTTGATAATGGCTTCGAAAACTTTACCAAAGATCGGAAGAAGGCTGATAGGTCGGTAATTTGCGGGGACCGAGGGTTCTTTAGTGTTTTTAAATATAGGAACTACAGAGGAAGATTTCCACCAAGCAGGAAAGCAGGAAGCAGACACGCAGAAATGGTAGAGCTTAGAAAGTACAGAGGAAAGTTGGGGGCACATTTCTTTAAGACTATGATTGGGATTCCGTCCCCTCCGCTCGCTTTGTGAGGGTCAAGTTTTGAGATTATCTTAGAGACAAGCGAGGGTGTAATATAGACGTCATTCAGTTGAGCATCAGTTCTAGGTGGGAAGTCGGGTGCAGAAACTCCACACGAGTCCAGTCTCGAATTATTCGAGAATCTGCCGGCAAAGCATTCAGCCTTGTCTGCTGGGGAGGTGAGGACCTCAAATTTGTTCATTAGTGGGGGTATTGTGGACTTGCGCTTGTTAAGTATTCTTTTACAGAGTCGCCAGTAGTCCTTGGTGCCGAACTTAGAGGATGCTATGCGTTGCTTCATTCTGGCAGCAAATAACATCTTAGCTTCGTTAAGTATCTTTTTACACTTATTGCGAGCTGAAGCGAAAAGGCGTCTGTTTGGTCCGACGCGCAGCTATGATAGAGTCGGAAGAAATGATTCCGGTGGATAATGGCGGCCGAGCAAGCGGGCGAGAACCATGGAGACGAATGAGATTTAAGCTGAAATTTCCTGACAGGGATGAAAGCATCGATGCCAGCCTTAACCCAGGAGGAGACCTCGGATGCACACTCTTCGATAAGTTTCGGATTTATTTTAGAAGGCCTCTGTAAGTTAGGTCATAGAAAGTGGTAAAATTACGACATTTTTGTTTACCAGAGTATGTTCTAAGGCTCACCTTTGTTTTTGTAGGCCTATTTAAATTATTCCATATAAAATGGTAAAATTAACCCATTCTTGTTAGCAGAACATGTTCTAAGGCTCACTTTTGCTTTAGAAAACTTATGTAAATTAGATTAAAAAAAACTACTAATGTAAAGTCATTCTTGTTACTAGCGCATGTTCTAAGGCTCACCTTTGTTTTAGAAGGCCTATGTAAATTAGGTTACTGAAACTGGTAAAGGTAAACTATTTTTGCTACCAGAGCATGTTCAAAGTTTATCCTTTGGTTTAGAATGCCTACGTAATGGTCCAGTGGATATCGACGCTGAACGAGAAATCGAAGAGCTGAGTTCGAATTTTAGCCAAGTTAGTTGCATTCACTTACGCACAAACACCCTTAACAAAGGCATTAACCCGTCTCTTTCCTCCAGCTATGGGTCAAATAACAGGACAGATTGGGTTCTATAGCCTTGGTTGGCAAGCAGTCTACCGCAGAAATCCTCTGTCCAGCCATTCATGTCCCTTTGGAGACATGATCGCCCAAGTGTGTATCACGCATGGCACTTAACTGACTGACGTAAATTAATAGAATTTGCTAAAGTTAGGTAATACTTATTATCGGAATAATTATCTTTTTTTTTAAAGGTCTATGTAAATTAGTCCAAAAAAATGGTAAAATTAAGCCATTCCTGTTATAAGCGCATGTTGTATAACTCAACTTCACTCTGAAGATCTGTAAAAGGTATTTGGCTGGCAATATTTGGATACAAATCATAAAGAGATTTTTTTTAATTATAAAATTATAATTATATTTTTATCATGGTAATCATGCACAAGATATCATGGTATTTTTCCAAACAATGAGAAACTTCAGATCCATAAACCGCGATTAATGGCTGAGTAATTTGGGAAATATAAATAATATATAATTTTAGCTTAAAACTTATAATTTATTAAAATATATTCTTTTTATTACCCATGAAGTGCTGAAAACCTACTTTCTCTGACAGTTACAATTATGTTGATTTTTTTAAAATACAATGTTATTGTTTGACCTGGCAACTCGGCTTCAGTCGTAAGGTTGCTTCACTGTGCCTTTTCTATAAATATTTTCATGGTAATTTTTCTGATAAACCTTCTACTACGGTACCTAGACTTTACGAATTTAAGCGCAATATTACATTGCTGGCAAGATCTCATTATTTTACGGTCGAAATGACTAGATATATCTATAAGTTCTCTGCCAACAGTTTGTTTTATTTCACTTCTCACTTGTAAAAATATCTCCCGGCTTTTTACTTCCCAGTCAACTTTAATCTTAAAAAATGTTAATAAAGTATCCCTTGTTATCATCTGTCTTAATACCTGTTTTTTGTAGTGAACATGAAATTAAAAGCAAGTCTCTTCTTCACTTTTACAAAAATTCACAACAACATGTGAAATCCTGATTTTGCTGAGTAAGAAAAGGATTGACACCGTACTGAAAGAAAAAGACGAAGTCAGATTTCGCGATCAGATGTTAAATTAATTTTCTAACCAATAGAAGGAAGCTTTATGAAAAACTGAGAGAAAAGTTAACAAGTCTATGTTAAAAGGTCTTTCGGTATAAAAAGAAAAACAGAAACCGGAATCAGTCAGTGAGATGGAAGTCCGCGATACCATACACCAGCAACATGTAACAAAAAAAACTTCAAATGTCGACCGGACATATAACGTCCCGTCACACATTCGTTTTCCTTCATTACTTGTATTAATTTCCCTTAGCTCTTTTTCATCCTCAACATTCCCGCAGAATAAGACGACGAAAACAACGACAACAACAAGATGCTTTAACTAACTCCTAAATATTAACTCCGATAAGTACAATTTCCTTTATTGCTTTAATTTCCTTTTCACTTTCTCGCTCACCATAAAGAAGGAAGAGAACACAGACTTTATTAGTAACCTTTTAAACTTTCTACATACGCACATTCTGCTACTTACTTACTCATATTTAGTTAAAATCACAAAAACATTAATTTTGTGATGTCTGCTATTCTGTATGGAAGTGAGTGCTGGACAATCTCATCAAAGATTGAGAAAAGACTTGAATCAACCGTAATGTGGTTATGCTGAAGGATGCTGAGGATACAATATACCAAGCATGTAAGCAAAGATAAGGTTTTGAAATCCAGCTTCGTCTTTTTCTTTCAGTACGGTGTCAATCCTTTGTTGCTGGTGTATGGTATCGGGATTTCCTTCTCACTGATTGAGTCGGCTTCCGTCTTTTTGTTTATACCGAAAGACCTTTTAACATAGACTTGTTAACTTTTCTCTCTGGAGACTTCTTACAAATATTTCTCTTTGAACATTTAACTCCTACAAATTCATGTTATTCTGTTCTATTAATAGAATTCTGCTTTAACATACAAAACGAAATATCTTATTCTTCCACATTCGACATCAATCCTTTCCACATTTCAACCTTCTGATAATTCTTGTGATGATATCCAATAATGGGAATTGTCGACTAGGTTTGTGAATTGGCTTTGTACTAGACATGGCTGATCAGTCCTACTATTACACTGTCATTGTTTATTCTCCTAAATAGTGTTTTATTCTCATATTCTCGCATATCCAGTAACTCATTGCATTTAGTGTCTTTATTGCCTTGCTTGGAGTGAAATGATTAAAAAAATATCTCTTTAGGCCATTGTCGATCGTAGCTGTACACAGAAGTTTCTTTATTATTTGCAAATTGCATTACAGCATTGGGAAAGATAACGTTATCTTCTCAGTTTGAAATTCAAATTACCCCTTCTATTAGACTAGTTCCCAGCAAAGACAAGAGAACTCAGTTTACACTGCTTTTAACCCATAATTGTTAATAAAAGAGGTGAATTCATGCTTTTTCTAATTAATTTGTGGCAAAGAGAACACAACAAATTAGCTTCGAATTTGAATTGCGTTTGCCGATTTTAATTTCTGCACCGATATTATACTATACCTGCTTGGATCCGTAATAATATCTAAAATCCTTTTTACTTTGAGTGTGTGCACAGAATTTTGATTTCGAAACCTATAATTCTCGCTTCAGTATATGAATAAAAAGAAATGTCATTTTGCGACATTTGAATTGGCTTAGTCTTATGCATACGAAAAATAACAGAAAATATTTTCTCTGACAATGGATCCAGGAATTAATAAGGATAAGGTTAACTCTGCCATCGCCAAACATGGGAAATGCAATTCACGATCGAGCTAACAATGGTTAGAATTAATATGCGAGATAAATGTGCCATCGATTTTGTGACAATGCTTTTAGAAAATGCATTTAGGTTTGTTAGATTTCGGAGCAGTAAGTGAAGAAACGACTACACAATGACCCGT
The DNA here is from genome assembly GCA_037127315.1 of Ascarosepion bandense. Lineage (NCBI taxonomy): Eukaryota > Metazoa > Mollusca > Cephalopoda > Sepiida > Sepiidae > Ascarosepion > Ascarosepion bandense. Next base: position 287,512 of record JBBBDQ010002149.1, read on the forward strand.
GAAGCAAGATCACAAAAATATTTAGCCACCATAGAGGAAGGAAATAGTCAAGGGGGTTGCAGTTGGGTGAAGAGGGCGGCCACAAGCAACAAGTCCGGCGACCAGTGGTTAGGAACATTGTTAAGCAGCCACGCCTAGATAATTTTTGCCTTGTGTGCTGGAGCGGCGTCCTGCTGGAAGACGTAGAGCGTCCTTCAGCGATTTCGTCCATCCAGGGATTCACCACACTCCTGAACACCCCTGGCAGACCTCATCGGTAACTCTCAGGCCATTTTAAAAGAAGAACCTGGGCATGACGTCCCTCGCTGGAGATGAAGCCACAGACCATGACGGAGGAGGGAAACTTCGTATGCTTGACGATAGGAAGCTCCTCGATTTACCTGTGGTTCGGCCTGTTGCCAGTCTGGTTCTGGATGAAATTCTTTTCATCAGAGAGAAACCTCAGCATTCCTACATTATAAACATAAATATATACGCAAACACACACACACACACACACACACACACACACACACACACACACACACACACACACACACAAACACAAACACAAACACAAACACACGTTAACTGAAAAACATAACTCTGGGTGAGAAATATTTTTCTTACGATCATTTTAGCGTATTTAACCACAAAATCAAAACCGTCAAAATATTGAAATGAATCCACAAATCAAGGAATTTACTAACCAATATTACGCTGCAATATCTTCTTCTATGTGCCATGTTCCTTCATGACATAGACGATCATAGCCTTGCGCATCTTCCTATCCTTTTTAGCACTTAACGCACTTTCTCTTGTTACTTTTCCCAAGCTCAAGCCCATCAAGAATGTGATGTGTTGCTGTTACCTGTCTCTCTTTCCCTCTTGCGAGTATCAGATCCTCCAAGCCTCATGTTTCAGAAAATTCGACTTTTTCTGAAGTTAAGTATATGTTTCATTTTTGTTTCCATTCTCTCCAAAACCTTCTCTTTACTTACATGCTTGGTGTATTGTATTCTCAGAATCCTTCAGCATAACCACATTGCAGTTGATTCAAGTCTTTCCTTAATCTTTAATGAGATTGTCCAGCACTCACTGCAATACTGAATGGCATACATCAAAAATTAATGTTTTTATGATTTTAAATTAATATTTATGTATTGCCCTCACATAATATTTTCTTTTTCATATTTGGCGACCATGTCCTTGTCTATAGCAGGGAACACCTCCACGATGGCAGCTTTCAGAGAGTCGACTGTGTTGTGGGTGTGCTTGTTGATCTTTGCCTCAATCACGTCCCAGAAGAAATAGTCAAGGGGGTTGCAGTTGGGTGAAGAGGGCGGCCAAAAGCAACAAGTCCGGCGACTAATGGTTAGGAACATTGTTGAGCAGCCACGCCTAGGTCATTTTGGCCTTGTGTGCAGGAGCGGAGTCCTGCTGGAAGACGTAAAGGCGTCCATCAGCGATTTCGTCCATCCAGGGATTCACCACACTCCTGAACACCCCTAGTAGACCTCATCGGTAACTCTCAGGCCATTTTAAAAGAAGAACTTGCGCATGACGTCCCTCGCTGGAGATGAAGCCACAGACCATGACGGAGGAGGGAAACTTCGTATGCTTGACGACAGGAAGCTCCTCGATGTCTTTGCATATTTACCTGTGCTTCGTCCTGTTGCCAGTCTGGTTCTGGATGAAATTCTTTTCATCAGAGAAGAACCCCAGCATTCCTACATATATATATATATATATATATATATATATATATTCATGTATATTTGGGCAGCTAATTTTTAAAACAATTCTTTCGTTAAATATGACGGAGGAGGATAATTTTATTAATTTTTCTTTACTTTACTAGCTTTCTTATATCTTTTTCGTTTGGTGTGCGCGTGGGGAGTAAAAACTGTCCATATCATCCACCAAACTTGTAGTCAATAAGTAAATCCAAACTAGTGATGACCATAATATTGTATCAGGTTTACTCAGTGCATTACATGACAATTTCTTGTCATAAATCAATTGCTCTTATCGAAAATACGACTACCCCCTTGGGTAGACTTCTCCCATATCACTTATCAAAGCAATCCGCTATAAAAGAAGCATCTTTCAACCCACAATCTACAAGAACCCTTAAGAAAAATACTGTTAACAAACCAATATGGTCCTATGTAAATCCTAATTCCGAACAAATTTGTTACAGGCCCTGTACATAAAATATTTCATTCCACCACCAGACTTAACAACATAGTTGATGTTCTAACAGTCAATGGGTAAAGGGCCATACGTGAAACACGCTTGGGCGATCATGTCTCGAAAGAGACATGACTGACTGGGCAGAAGATTATCCCGCATTATGTTGCTATTGCTTTCTGCGGTAGACTGTTTGCCAGCCATGGCTATAGAACCGAATCTGTTCTGTTATTTAACCCATAACTGGATGGAAGAGATGGATTAATACCTTTCCCAAGCGTACATCTATGTAAGTGAATGCAATGATTTCAACTGGAATTCGAACTCAGCTCCCCGATTTCTCGTTCCGAGTGGATATCCACCGTACCACGATGCACATCCGTGCTAAAAGTATTTTTCTAAAATAGAAAGTCACCTGGTCAAATTCCAACCATGCCCAATACACGATGGCTCGGAATTAAAATTTACACATAATACACAGTTAAAACATGAAAATAAACCGAAAACACCAATACAAAAGCATCTTGAAAATAGAGAAATGGACGAAAGCGCATGGGAGAAAAGACAATATGCACAGTTTTTTACTCCCTCACTTCTACCAAACAAAAAAAAAAATGTAAGAATGCTGGAAGAAGTAAAAAAAAAAATTAATTTTTCTTGTCCTTCATATATTTATATATATATATATGTGTGTGTGTGTGTGTGTGTGTGTGTGTGTGTGTGTGTGTGCCAATCAGATCAGTATCACGATACTTCTAATAATAATGCAATAATTATTAGTTACAAATATTCTAAGACATAAAAATGAAAAAATAAAACATATCTATTTATTTTCTATACCTGCTGGTAGCAATTATATTAATTATATATACTGTGGAGTTGCAAGGCTACTCACTTTCAATGGCTTACCTGTAGAATGACATTTAAAGCTATCAGGCTTTGCAATAAAATGCTCAATATCAGACATGGAGATATATGTATATAAGTGTGTGTGTGTGTGTGTGTGTGTGTGTGTGTGTGTGGATTGTATAAAATTATCCGAAACAAATGAGAACATTCTGAGACAAAGTTGAAAAGCTATAAACGAGGCATTTCGCCGAGAACGTCATCTGCGTTCTGCTTCTCCATTATAACTTGAAGAGGCCGTATCTAGCAGACGTCATGGGCGAAAGCCTCATTTATCGTTTTGTCACTTTGTCTCATGATCTTTATATATATATATATGGGCAGCAACCTTACTTTTAAACATGTTTCGTTAAAGACTATCTGCAAGGAATATTTTATTAGTTTTTTGTTTAATTTTTTTCCGGTATTCTTAGACATTTCCTTTTTGCTGGAGATATGAAATTTCAAAATGTTCCATTATTATTAACTTTAAACGCTCTTGCATTCTTTAATTCGCTGGCCATTTTCAAGGATGTTATGTTTCAGACGTTGTTATTTAATCCTCATGTTTTGACTGTGCCGTAATTTATTATGTGTTTTTGAAAAGGACGTTCTTTAAAAGCTATCATTTAATGTGCGCGACTGTAAATCGTGTAGCTTCCTTCTATTAAAAAACTTTCAAAACTCCATTTCCACTGTTAAATAACGTAAGTTTGATGGTTGGAGAAAATTGTTTAATATATAAAACCTCTCTTAGAGCGAGGTGCTTTTGATATTGGGATTTCAATAGTATGTTGTAATTTCGACTAACATTTTCCTAAAGAGTTCTAAATTATGGGTTAGTAATTTTTTTTTACTGTACTTTGGTTAGATAGGTGGCATATAAAACATCTATTCAAAGATGCCCAATGCGTCAACACAATGCTCCGTAATTTGTAGGTAAAGTCAATAAAACATCTTTAAAGTTTTCTGAAGACTATTTTTGCTATCAATAGTAGTAGATGGTTTATATTCCCCGCGAAAAATTCTGAACTTTTAAAAATGAATAAGATTAATTCTTTTCCACTTGTTACGCGCCAGGGAATCATTAAATTTGAGAAGAATTCACTTGCAACCGAAAATAGTTTTCTTGTGAAACTAAAATCAAAGATAATCATATCACATTGCGAGATACATAATTTCTCTTTCTAGGAATCAAATGTAATGACGAATGTATCATCCTATCTGTTTCCTAAATATATCACGACAGGTGATGAAAAATGTGTGATATACTACAACGTTCAACGTTCCGGCATTGATTTAACGATGATAAATCGATATAATCAACCTGAAAAGCAGACCATCATGTAAAAATATGTAATGATCTATGCATGTTAGAATTATTATGCTACTATTCATTTAAAGTTAGTAAAAAGAGAAACCCAAAATACCAACTATATGTTGGAGATACTAAAATCAAGCAAGGACAGAAATTTAAGTACCTGAAAACGGAAACTAAAGTACCTGAGGACGGAAAGTGCGACACTGAGATCCGAAGACGTATTGGGATGGACAAGGAAAGATTCCAAAAGCGAAGCATAGTATTGACACAGGAAAAATTCGTAGGAAACAAAGAAATAAGTACTGACCTGTTACGTGGTATCTGTCCTCTAGTAGGGCAGAAAATGCTGGACAATCTCCTCAAAAATGATGACATTCGAAACGACAGAAATTTGGTTCTACGATAAGATGCTGATAGTACTATGGACGGATCACGTGAATAATGACGATGTTTTGGAGAGAATGGAAACAAAAAGTAAACCTACTTAACATCAGGAAGACAAGGTTTCTGAAAAAAAAGTAATATGGAAGGACGACTTGGATAATCTAATACTCACAAGGCGGACAGAGGAAAGGACGAAAATAGGGAAAATAGCGCGTGATAGATAGTAGAGAAAGGTTTGGTAGAAATGTATTAAGAGCTATGAGAGTAAGATGTGGAGGGCCATGAACCCCTGTGCCTGGAAGATACACGGTACATAAACGTCTGTTCGAATTTGCACTGTGCTGTTGTTTAATGATAACATAAAAACATTTACACCAAAAACAAACAAGGAAATTTTTTAACATGGTCGGGTTGTTCTATGCTACGTATCATATTATTTCGCTTTGAACCAACTGATGTTATTACCTTTTTCGGTCGCTCCAAAACGCTTTAATAGGGAAAAGGTTTCTACCATAAAAACCGCAATTCATTAAAAACATTTTCGCATCACAATTTTATTGTAGAGTTTTGTTATAAGTAGATACAAGTCACTGCAAAAAATAAGGAAAATGAAATTGAAAAATAAAATAAATAACGATAAACGGAAATAATGTAAATATTAACCTAATAATTAGATCCAGAAAATGACTTTATGGGAACTTAATGTAGCGAACCTTTTCTGCGTTTTGACAGAATTAAAATTTATTTATTACTAAATATTAGCACCCATGACTGCGCAGCTCTCGCTAAAATGATGCTTTGTCAAAAAAACGCATTTTTAAGTGTATGTCGACCAGAGTTCTTGCTTAACCAAAAAACCCATCACGAAAATAATAATACCTGATTGTATCCGAGTATACCTGTCTCCTACAACAGCCAACCAATCCCTTTTGCAGGCGACTGTTGAGGCAGGTTTGTGTTTGTTCAAACAGAGAGAAACCACATCTGAGCAGATATTAGTTATAGTTTCTGAGAGAAAGCTTATTATCTAGTTGAATCAACAGACCTTATGTCACCGTAACTTTGTGCTAGCAGGACCATCAATGGCTTTCACTCACAAGACTTGGGTCAACCCGTGGTATAATGTTTCAGACACTTTCTAGATTTGCCGCATCTAGCAATATCTGTAAATTGAGGTATTGTTGAACTGAAAACAATTTGACGTATCACAAAATTGTATTCGGAACATTTATTTTCGACCGATGATTACCATAATCGCGAAGTGGACTTCAATGAGCGGGCCAGACAAAGAAAAGTTGTTGAAAGACGATACATTGTGTTTTTAGACGAAAGCATAACAAAGAACTATGATTCCGGAAAGTCACACAAGAAAACAAATCAGATCTTGGAGAACGGACAGGGAAGACACCCATTATACTGCGCACCGTCCTCACCTACGAAGCCTCTAAGCTTTGCTAGCTAGTAGTAGTATGTTACAAACCAAGAATAAAATTTAGTTAACTGCTAGAAATATTTTTGTTTTTTACTCGTACATAGTTTTTAAGCCCCAAGCATTTGCCAGAAAGAAGCTGCCCTCTGTCAACGAACCTGATGTCTAGTCCGAGCTTCAACGCTGAACATACCCTGCGATCGCCTCCTCTGGCCAATGACATCAAGAAGCCACCTTCCTGAAAAATTGTCAATGGTGAGATTCATGTTTGGAAATAGAAAGTTCTAATGACTCGACCACGTGTCGATCATTACTCAAATTCACCGTAAAAAGTGATAGATAGGAAGATTTTCTAGATGTGCCATATTGTCTGGAATTGGCACATGTAGTTTAGCATTTGTCTTATTCTATAGGATGTGCGTTGTGGTGCAGTGGATATCGGCTCAGAACTCGAAATCGGGGAGCCGAGTTCGAATTCCAGTTGAATTCATTGCATTTACTAACGCGTAAATACCCTTGGGAGAGGTATTAATCTATCTCTTCGCTCCAGTTATGGGTTAAATAACAGGACAGATTGGGTTCTATAGTCTTGGCTGGCAACGAGTCTACCGCAGAAAGCAATGGCGACCTACTGCTGGATAGCCTTTTGCCCAGTCACTCATGTCTCTTTTGAGACATGATTGCCCAAGCGTGTTTCACGTATGGCACTTGACTGCTGCTGCTTATTCTATGGAATATAAATTACTTGCAGTTCTCTCTAATTACAGTTATGAGCCTAAAAGTTCTCACTGCTTTCACGACTGAATGTATATAGTGATTTTCTAAGCGTGGCACAAAGCCGAAAGTATGAGACACTCAGTGAGGATCGAAATCATTATTCTTATTATTAAATTTGTAGAAAAATGCACACGAAAGATCATTATTCCAACAATTTTTTTTTATTAAATATTACGGAAATTTCATGCACTACAATCTTAACCTGTTCAAAATAGCGTTTATCTTACCGACATATACTCATAAACTGTGCTTCTTTGGTTAACTCGAGTGGCTCTCAGGTCATGCTTAGGGTGAACATCGTTTTTTTAAACAGATAAGAAATCTAGAACTAATCGTTTTATTACGGAAACGTATTTTTTTGAATATTAAAAATTATATAAATTTCCAAGTCTACCCTTTATTCGAACCATCCTTTTTCATTTGAATCTCAAATGTATTTATAAACTTGCGTTTTGGGGAAGTTTTTTTCGAAATTTAACCGCCAATTACTGTCGCATGATTACGAAGCTTTTCACTGAAAGAATTCTGACATAACTATCTCCTGTCTCAAAGAAGCCAAACCCTTAAGAAACAGAGTAGATCGTGAATGGATGAAGCAAAATTCCATTCTCCGAATAGTTTCGTGACTGGTTAAATTAGCAACCGAGCTTACATGGTTTCGTTATCGATCATAATATATGTGACATGCGAACAATGTAATGGTGGAGAAGAAAATGGCGGCCATTTTTCATTGTGTTCTACGCGGTTTTTTTTGTTTTTCTTTTCTTTCTTTTCACTTTACTTCTAAGCTGGTGTCTGGACAATTGCTAAGTCTTTATTTTCTCCTTCTCTGAAATATTCCTCTCTGTCTAATAATGGATTGAAAGTTAGCTAGCGTCTCCAGCCTAAGACATGGACCTCACTTATCATCTCTGCTTACCCCCACCCATACACGCTGAAGGTGTCGAAGCTGGACAGAATGACCGATAGGGTTAGAAAAAATATATAATTAATGCAGCTTTTCAAATAAAATAAAAAAAACTATAAAAATAATTCTGTTAGGCAATAGAACCAGCTTGTAAATCTCTTCAGAAAGTGGATAAAAGAAAACAAAAATATAATAAGAGATAATCTGACTAAAGTTAAGCCGTGGATTTGGTTGATCAGTTTTTTCTTTATTGTTTTAATTTTTTTCACATTTTTAGTACTTTTTGGCATTTTTTCATTGTCGAGAAGACGTGACTTGACAGAAAGACACGCATCGTTATATAACTGAAAACGGATTGAGAGCCTTATGTTGGTAAACCATAGCAGATTCGAGGCATGGAAAATGCAAGTCAGATAAGCAAAACAGTTAAACGCTTTTAAAACACACACACATACAGTAACGAATTAAACACTCTTGCCTACTGGCGTATGTTTTCATTGTGTATATAACACGCTAGAATCCGTCTCCTTCACCGTCATCCGACTGATGTCAAATCGGTCATGTTTCAATCTTGGCTGAAATCAATCGTACTAAACTGCTTATTTAATTAGTTGAAGACAGAATATATATATATATATATATATATATATATATATATAAACAGTTTCTGCAATGTAGCCGATTCTGAACTGGCGGACCGACTTCTGTCTCTCTCTCATCGACGAGATATGGCTTCCCTCTGTCTTTTCTATAAATATTTTAACGGCTTCGGCCCCCTCTGAACGAGTTTACTCGAGCTACTAGACTGGCAACAGGGTCCCACACTTTTACTGTGAAATCAATCAAGTGTAACCACAACCACTACTCTCTCAGCTTCTTTCTCACGTTTCCGCCTGTGAAACTCCCTCCCTTATTCTTGTTTCCCTGATTACTCTAATCTCAAAGAGTTCAAATACAACATCAACCATCATCTGTTGTCTCCTTGATTCCCATCCTCTTTCTCACTTTACACTTTGCTCTCACGCAGCTTTCTTTACACCAATGTACCCGTCCTTCTCTTACCCATACCCCGACTCCTAATATGACCTGTTCTTTTCCATCTCTTCACTCTCCTACTATGTAACACCCTGCGCACCAGTGGCAGTTCTGCTTTGCTTAGGGTAAGACGATTATAAAAAAATACTTATTTGATCATTTTTTTATATCTAAAAATGTACTGGTGTTTTTTACTATTAAAATGATTTTTATGCATTCATATTCATTTGATTTGGTTTAAGGACTCATAATTAGCTTCCACATAACTGTGACCCTAACAAATGCTACAACTCCAGATCAGAGTTGACCTGGAGACAACAGCAATTCAAAAAGTGATTCCATGACCGGCAAAACCTCCAGACTTCCAATCAGAGGCCTTTCTACTGGATGTAGTTTATCGCAATATTCAATATCAATAAGTCATATAAAAAGAAAATTTCACAAGATATTTCGCAATAATCAACAAGATAATCCACATCAGCCAATCTTTGGAACCAGAGGGTACCTGCTCGAAACGTTGTGTCTATTATAACACCTATATTAACCAGAATGAAAAAAAATTTCAAAATAATTTCAAGAATATTGAAAATTACTCATCTCAGAAATAAATACAAATTTTGACAAGTGGCACGAACCCACTAACGTAATCCAGATATCAAAATCCATCTCACACTGAATATAGAAGGCTCCAAAAATACACCACTAAAGTCCTTCGGGACGGTGACGTAGTAGATATAGTAGTTGGTTAAGATGTGTTAGTATCATCTAGTAGTCATGAGTTCGATCCTTAGATCCTTGGACTTGGTAGTGGAACCAAATTCCAACATGAAAGAACAGTAATTGATTTTATAGGCTATTTCGCAATAATTAACGAGATAATCTACATCAGCCAAACTATGGTACCAGAAGGTACCTGTGTCTATTATAACACCTATATTAACCAAGATGAAAACAAAAGTTCGAAATAATTCCAAGATTATTAAAAGAGAAAATGTACCTCCTTGATGGGAAGTCATTTTAAACATGCCTAACCCTCTATAAAATGACGTGTACGTGCACCCATTAACAATGTTGTTTATAGCGTTAACACTCATGTAGAGTTAAATAAAATTAATTTAGAAATAATTGTGATTATGTCACCCGTCCCTAAGTAGACCTCTATGCAGTTTACTCCATAAGAAGTCTGTGAAAGCTGGCAGATCGCCTCTGCTCTTGAAACGGACATCCAATCAATAGTCAACGAGGGCAGAAAATAGCTTGTAAATTTGAATGCCTTTGAAACAAAATTCCTCTCCTTTAACATCGAACCTATTGCTCCATCTGCTACTAGGATGGGTCTCTGTGGGCCAGAAAGTCTTTCTTGTCAAAATCAATCTTGCAAATTCATGAATTTACCATTCGTTCGAGCATTGAATACAAGTTGGGGGCGCCTGATATGCATCGTGAAATTCTTAACAAAATCCAAAGAAGGATGTGTCGTGTAATTAATCCTGCCTTGGAATGGCAACGCCATTTTTCGCCGAGGTGCTGTGGCTTCTTTCTGTCTCATCTACATTCCCGATCAAAAATTTAAGACCACTTAAAAATCTTTAAAAATAATTTTTTTTTACAGATAGATTTTAAACTCCTCCCACTTAAGGTTATCAATACTACAATCTAAAAGATTATGGAAACAAAAAGCTACATTGCAAACATTTTATTTAGAAATTTACATTTTTATAAAATGAGGCGATTTACACATGATCAAAATTATAAGACCAGAGACAAAAATTCTACGAAATTGTACAAAAAGTGTATGAAAATATTCAACAACCAAATTTAATAATGAAGTCTACCTCCACTGCTTTTGATGACTTCAAAAATTCTGTCGGACATGCTAAAAATAAGCGTTTCCATTAAGGTGCGGGGGGATGTTGCTCCAGCTTCTGAAGATGGCTTCACAAAGTTCATTTTTTGTTGAATATTGTTTGCCATTTCGATAAACATCTCTTGTCATCCATCCCCAAACATTTTCAATTGGGTTCAAGTCCGGTGAGCATGCAGGATGTCCCAAGAGATGGACCCCATTTTCTTGTAGAAAGATCAAGGTCCGTCTTGCAGCATGGATTGTAGCATTATCCTGTTGGAATAACCATCCATCCCCACACAAACGATGGCCCTCTGTCATCAATGCAGGAGAAAGTTTTGCGGGCCTACCAGAGGATTTTGCTTTTCCATAATTCTCACTGTTCTTTAGAAAGTTGTAAATCACAGTTTTGCCCGCTGTGACAAATCTTGCTTATGAAATTCTAGAATTCGAGAACGCTCAACTTTGGTAAGTTTGCTTGCTTTAGGCATGGTAACACTTTTACGCAGTGATTGTTAATCTCAAACTGAACTAAAAACATTGGAATTGACATAGATCTAACAATTTATACGCCTGGTCTTATAATTTTGATCATGTGTAAATCGCCTCATTTTATAAAAATGTAGATTTCTAAATAAAATGTTTGGAATGTAGCTTTTTGTTTCCATAACCTTTTAGATTGTAGTAATGGTAACGTTAAGTGGGAGGAGTTTAAAATCTATACATAAAAAAAAAATTATTTTTAAAGATTTTTAAGTGCTCTTAAATTTTTGATCAGGTGTGTACAAATATTTTCACGGCAACTGCTCTGATAAGCTTTCTTCCCTGGCTCTCTGACCATATTAATTTAAGCGTGCTACTAGATTGGCATCTAACTCCCGCCAGTTTACCTTAGAAATGGCTAAATGTTGACGCCTTTTCTACTCGAGAAGTTTCTTTTATTTCACTTCAACCTGTGGAACTACCTCCCGTTTACTTGCTTCTCTGATAGCTACAATCTTTAAAAATTTAAATACAATGTCAATTGCCATTTTCCATCTTCTTGAATCCCGTCCATCTTTTACCTTTTCTTCAATACTCCGTGTATCTAGTCTTTTCTCTCAATGTAATCCCCTGCGCAACAGTGGCAGTCCTCTCTTGCTTAGGGTGAAATGATTAAACAAAATTGAAGCTCACAGATAAAGATTTGAAAAAGTCCAAACGAGAGTATGCATTCTTTTAGTAGCCGCTTAAGTTATGCTTTCTCATGACATTTTCCTGTTGCCAAATAGATTATAAGGCATGCTTTGTTTTATATGATTTTTCTTAAATGGAAAAAGATGTAAAAATGCGATTTCTGTCCTCCATTTTCCGTCAATCAAATTTCTAGATCTGCGTGTATTTATATTAATTTCACTGTTTAAGAAAATAAATAACAAAAATAAACTCTATCGTATTAAGAAATAATGTCGCTTTAAAAAAATACATTTATAGATACTCTCTTTACTGTATTTTTCCTCCTTTTTAAATAGAAAAATTCTATTACGTAGTTTAATTTATTTCGTACTGTGGAGTTAGAATGTTAGACTTATTCTTCAACAGGTTCTGAAATTAATTACTGCATGATTGTATACGAAATCTAATTCAGCCACCCGTTGATATGCTGTCAGTCTATAATTGAAATCAATTTTGTGTCTAAGCGCAAAATTAATAATAATAATAATAAAATTAACCAAAGATCAAGAGAAAAGTTA
>JBBBDQ010002149.1:302500-502500 GCA_037127315.1 Ascarosepion bandense
CTCTTTTAAACATGTGAGATTACATAAATTGCAAACAATATATTTGCTTATCCTTAATAAATCTCGTTCATACTCACTGATATTCTTTCGCGTATTACAATAAAAAAAAGTCAGAAATTAGCTGTAACGTTGACAGATGTTTTTTTTTTTCATTCATTTCTCATTTCATTAATTTTTTCATGCTTTAACAGTGCATGGTCATGACATTATAGCATAAAAAATTCCATTTTGGATAATTTTCACGTTCTAATGAACGCTTAACAATTTGTTAACCGTTATATTTGAAGCAGAAAAAATTACAGTAATTTTTAACAACACAGATGTGCGGTTATTTTTTGTTACCATAACTCATACCCCTGAAGATCATCTTGGAAAGAGCTTGAAAGTACTTAAATACCTTGAGAAATGAATAAAAATAACAACTGTCAACGTTACAGTCCATTTCAGACATCTTTTGATTGTAATACGCGAAAGATTATCCGTGTGTATGAACGGATTTTATTTAAAAAAAAAAAGCAAACATAATGTTTGCAATTTATTTACTCTGACACACACACACACACACACACACACACACACACACATATATATATATATAGATAGATAGATAGATAGATATGCTACCTAGAGATAATGGATTCATATACTTCTAACTATACATGCGACAAATCATGATATAGGTGATTGATATCGTCAAACACCACCTCTAGTCAAACACTGAAATGCAGTGTCTCGGTGTGTTATCGATTCTGTAAGTAGTACACGTTTTCTGTAATGATTTTGTGCTATGCAGTTTTGATAGCAACCCATAGCATTTAAATAATTTAATAATTAATAATGCATGAACCACTGAGGTTCATGTTTTTTTAGATTGTTGCTGCAGTCGTGGTAAGAACTGTTGTTTAAGAGAATATGCAAGAATAATAAGTAGTGACAATGGAAGCATTCTCTACGATCCTTTTTTTTCCACAAAGAAACGTTTATCGAGAGGAAGCTGTCAGAATGTTACTTCCTTCTTACTAACGGAATATGACGGGAATAGAGAATATTCGTTATGACGACTTAGTAGGCTTAACCTATGAAGGTCAAAGCTGGGTGAAATAGTGAATGTAATTCTTCAGAACATATTCAATGGGAATAGCGATATATTAACGAGAGGATTGCGACGTTTTGTTTTGACGAGAAAGAGCTTGGATGGTCCGCGTCCTTAAGGTAGAAGCAATGATCATCGCTATGAGTTTATCCCTATCTAACGACGATGACATAACAACTTATGCTAGTAGACACTGACATTTTACTTTTATTGAGAATTTTATTTTGTTATTTTCCAGAACTCACAGGAAGAAAGATTTGATTTCACCTTGCCACTGACTAATTAAGCTTACCTGCACTTTGTATCTTCTGAATTCTGCAAGGCTCTAGCTACACTAATCCTTGTGATAGATATGATAGTAGTAGTTATGAAGAATTATATCTGCACCAAATTCTAGCAAGAACCAAGATTGGCTATTCAGTTTTTTTTTATTTTTTGTTTGTTGATGAAACTTGCAATACATGAACATTCCAGGAATGAGGTGTGCACTTCTGTAGTATTTATATTTTTAAAATTATCAGGAAAGAGATTTTGACATGTAAGATCTGCAGTTATTTCAGTCCGTTTTGGTTTAACGAAAATATATAAGAAATAAAACATCGGTAGATGCTTTTAGTTTGGCACAAACTTTACAACTGACAAGTGAGTAGCACGAAATTTTCGAGGAAGATAACACTTTGCGTAATCTTTTGTTGAATCAGGAAAAGGATTGGGCTTATTGATGCTCTAGCTGAATTTGTAAGCGATCGGGAAGTGATCACAATGTCAGCCTATTTCATTGGTCTTGTTTAAGTGGATAGAAAATCGATTTGGTCTAACGCTGGGCCAACAGTTATGGCGCAAAAAATATTAAAAAATTAATTTACACATTGACTGCTAACCAAGAGAGTACTTAATTATTTTCTTTAAGGAAGTACTGTTATTCTTATTCTTAACTCACATTTATTTTATTTTTGCTACGTGTTTATAACAAAGAATCTCAAGTAATTGAATTTGTCTGAATCTTTGACATAACTTTGTCATTATTAATTTTGGCCTAGTTTTGAATTCCTTTTCTAGTTATTAATTTTGCATCATATATAATGGTTTTCAGTTTGTCGAATCTCGGATGAAACATTATCGTAATTCTACTATCTTTGACAATCGAAATTGGGATTCATCTTACACATCGGTATTGGTGAAAGCAGCAGATTTCCTGGAACAGCTGATATTTTGCCACACAAACATTTACAGACCCCATAAACTGCGTCTAGAGATTATATGCAAAATAGGTATTGTGAAATATTTTTATGTAAAATTCATAGATATGTGTTATCCAATGAAATAATTTGTACTCTTATGTATAGCGAGTAAGCATGAAAGCAATTAAGTCCCAATTTTCAAGTTCAGATTGATATTTAGTATTTTTTCAGTAATTATAGCAACTCTCAGTGTCCAGAGATTATTTGCAAGAACTAGAATTTAGTTTTATGGCTCGTAAAAAAGAACTAACAATGAATGAAAAGAACTATATAATCAAAGAAACTAGCAAAGGAACGTCTTCGCTTCAAATTTCTATAGATTTGAAAAGGGATCATCGAACAATCAGGAAAATATGTCAAATGGGAATTCAACCAAGGAAAAAAGTCTCAGGCTGATTTCAGGAATAACAAAGTGAGATCTATCACATATCCGAAGAGGATTAATAAGAAGCTAACATGCGTCAAGTGCGTTCATATGTGAGGCCGCTGGAGCTCCTATGGTGTCAAGGGAAACAAGGTTTAAAGCATTAAGGAAGTTTACTGATGTAAAACATCAAATGTGCTTTTTACAAACGAATCAAGGATCATCCTCGATGGGCCCGATGGATGGGCTCGAGGATGGGTTTGCAAGCAACATGATTCAAGAAAATTTTTAAACGCCAACAATTCGGCGGTGGGATCATGATATGGGCTGGGATTATTGGTAATGAGCTCGTGGGTCTTTAAAGTGAAAGATGAGGTTAAAATGAATTTCAAAAATTACTGTGATTTTCTAGAGCAATATTTCTTTGAATGGTTTGATAACCAGTTTTTAACCAAGCGTAGATCTATTATCTTTACGCAAGACAACGCACCAAGTCATGCATCAAAGTTTACTAAATCCTGGTTGAAAGAAAAGGGATTTGTTGAAGATTCTCTTATGAACTGGCCTTCAAATAGCTGTGACTTGAATCCCAATGAGAACCTGCGGAGCATCCGAAAGAGACATATTTATTCTAATGGAAGGCAATTGAACAGCAAGTGTGACCTCTGGAAGACAGGTAAAGTTGCTGCAAACAACTTACCAGCATCTAAAATTGCAAATCTAACATCAGATGTTGAAAATAGGCTACTAAGAGATATTGAAAAGAATGGAGCATTTGCGCAATAGATTTTATGAGGTTCTTATTATTCTTTGTTAATATATCTTTTATTTTTAAAATAAAATATTTTTTATATAGTTTCATTAGGAAATTGACGAATTTGTTCTAAATTTTTTCATATTATTTTTTTACATTAGTTTTACAAGGTAAATAATGTAAAAGTATCAAAATAAATAGTTGCAAATAAACTACTGACAGTGAAATTAGTATGTTTTGTTAACTTAGTAAATTTCTTCCAACAAAAACCAATATATCTAAGTTAATAATATTGAGTAGAATCTAAACAACATCATAATAGGTCTTTTAACTTTAAAGACACAACTCTTTATACCAATTCATAACTTACAAATAATCTCTAGACGCAGTTTATATTTACATTTTTGCGCTCGTCTTCTTTTTTTTAAGAAGGAAGACCAGGCATAAATTGAAAGGTAATTGAATTGACAGAAGTCACGTGATTTTTGTGGGCTTCGGGTGCAAGAAATTCATGTTTTCCGTTTATTTAAAACTCTTGAGTCCTTAATAACAGTATCTCAGCGTTCAGTAATTTTAGAAACAACATTCCGTCTGCTTTTATTCCAAACCAGGTTTATTTATTTTCGTGAAAAATTCATAGAAAAAAAATCAGTTTTTAAGAGAATGATCATTTGGAATTCTGAAATTAATTTGGGAGAGTTTCGAAAACTTTATTCTAATTATAAAAGCTCATTTGATCAATAACAAATAATATAGTCATTCGAATCATTAAATAATTTTTTAGTCACATAATGTGACATTTTTCATCGTTTTCTTACAAATAATTTAATAAATAAGGCCGAAAAACGATACTCGGATGTGTTGGCGCATGTGATAAGTCGATATTGTTTAGGCCTTTTTTGCAATCAGTTCATGTCTGTATACAACAAAGAACAATAAATGAAAAAATAAATAATAAACGAAGGACATTAGAAACATGTTAATGAGGTTTATATTTATTTGCGGTAAAATGTTGATAGAGAAAAAAATGATAAACTTATTTTAAACAAGTTGCTCTGTGTATTCATTTCATAAACTAGATTCCACACAAGAAGTCGGGGTCCTGCACCTTAAGGCTACATGCAGCCTTCTGTGTTATCAAGTGCGGCCTTCTGCAACTTTTGACCTGGGCTGCGTAGGCTTATAATTTAGAAAAGTTAGAGCCGTAGCTGAATCTAGCAAGAAATGTACTAACTCTGTTCCAGCTTCCTAAACTAAAAGTTCACAATATTTTTTTTTCTTTTTCAGGAATAATTAAATTTATCATTCAGAGCTTGTGTTACTGGTGAATAGATTAATAGAAGGTTTGAGTTGGCGATGGTTTCTTTTCTGGTGTTAACTGGAACCGTTAAGATCTTTATACAAAGATTATATATATCATCAAACTATTATTTCGCTCGTAACTTCCTTAGTTAGTTTCTTGGTAACATGCCTGTTTATTATGACTTGGCAAACTTTTCACCTTCCCCTTATGAACGATTTCAGCTTGTCTTCGGTTTTTTTTTTTATTTATCCATGATAAGAAAAGCCCCATAAAAATATTTTAAGCTCAAAGAAAACATTGTACATAATACGTCACTCAATAAATCCCGGGCATAATTAATAAAAACAACAATTTCTATGCAAAATTCTACTTTATTTATCAACATAGTCTCCTTCTATGGTGATATACTGATTACAACGCATCTCTAACAATTCGATGTCATTTTTGTAGAACAATTTGTCTCTGGCCTCAAAATACGCCCGAGTTATCACTTTTACATTGGAGCCAAATCTCTTTCCGTGTGGATCATTGTTTTGAGGTCTGCAAACAGCCAGGAGTCGCTCCTGGTCAGATATAGAGAATAGAATGGATGCGAAAGCAATTCGAAGTGCAATTCATGTAGTTTTGCCATTGTTGTGATCGACTTCTGACACGGTGCATTGTCTTGGTGAAAGATCACTTTTTCTTCTTAATTTGTGGCTGTTCTTGGAGATATATTCCTTCAAACGCACCAGTAATACTATACGATATTTGCTATTGGTGGTCTTTTTTGTCACAGTAATTGATGAACGAAATTCCTTGCGCATCCCAAAATACAGAGGCCAAAGATTTGCCTGCTGATGTTTGCGTCATTTGGACGGCTTTCAACTGCTGCTGTCTACTCAATTGATTGCAGATTTGACTCCGGTGTGAAGTGGTAGAACCATTTCTTTATGTATTGTCGCATATTTACGCAAGAAATATTTCTTGTTGCGTTGAAAAAGTTTCAAACAACGCTCTGAATCGTCGACGCGTTGTTGTTTTTGATCGACTGTGAGTAAACGTAGTACCAACATTGAACACATATGTTCATTCAAAATGGTAAATACATGCATTCTGATGTGTTCAACTAACCTGCTATTTCACGAAACATCAATTTACGATCTGCCAAAACGAGTTTGTGGATTTCTGGTGTTTTTCGGGACAACTCTCTATTTTGGGCTACCTGAGTATTCAGCTATTCAGTCGGATGTGCGTTGTGGTGCAGTGGATATCGGCTCGAAACGAGAAATCGGGGGGCCGAGTTCGAATTCCAGTTCAATTCATTGCATTCACTTAAGCGCAAATACCCTTAGGAAAGGTATTAATCCATCTCTTCCTTCCAGTTATGGGTTAAATAACAGGACAAATTGGGTTCTATAGCCTTGGTCGGCAACCAGTCTACCGCAGAAAGCAATAGCAAACTACTGCGGGATAATCTTCTGCCCAGTCAGACATGTCTCTTTCGAGACATGATCGCCCAAGCGTGTTTCACATATGGCACTTACCTAACTGACTAAGTATTCAGCATCATTTGCGTGTGTACGACCGCGTTGAAATCAGCATATAACCACATAACTGCTGTTTCCGACGTAGCAGAGTCCGAATAACACTTATCAAGCCATTGCTTTGCTTGAACAGTATTTTCCCATCAGAAAGCAATGCTTTATTAACGCACGAAATTCATATTTTTCTATTGTTTTGAAACTTTGTAACTGTAGCACCACTTAAATGTAATTTGTAAACTAATAATCCGATTTTGTCACCCGCCATTTGAAGGTTAGTACTTCAAAAGAATTATATGTATTTTTTATTGGTGGCACCATCTATATGTCAGGTCCGTGATTTATTGAGTGATGTGATATTATCACACTAATATTACTTTGCTTGTAACTTCCTTAGAGCCTAAGCGAGATGCCTGTATATTACGACTTGGCTAACTTTTCACCTTCCCTTTACTAACAAATTCAGCTGCTTGTCTTCGTTTTTTTCTCTTTATTTTTCTACGATAGGAAAAGCTCTATAAAATATTTTAAGCAAAAACAAATCATTGTACATAGTTAAGGTATATATATAAAAAAACTTAATCTGTACAAAGAAGACGACAAAATTCGAACCATCTTTTATCACCGTTTATATTTATTTATACCGTGTTGCAACGTGCCTCGATCACGTGACCGGGTTCACTTATATATAGAAAGAGAGATTCGGTTGAAGGAAGTAATTAGTGTGAGCTCGAAGCTACTGTTAACCTGCGTGTTACTTGCTACCGCAACCACCCATATTGTTGCTATCTTCGACGTACTATTATAGTGTATCTACCGTATAAGATATTATTTTATCAACTGTGTATTGTTTACCACCTGGGCAATACAACATACCGCAAGAATGACTATTGTAGTGGCTGAAAATTAAAAATAAAACTTCCTTAGATAGGCTAGCAAAAGCATCAATTTAAGACAAGGAATTCGTACCTAGGTGTGAAGTAAATATTCAACCAACGAGGAGCCTCGCCTTGTGAAAACTATAGAAATAAAGAAAGACATTCTCAAGCGTATATCTGAAATAAATATTCAACCACTATGGAGCATCTTGGGAAATTAGAGAAAAAAATTGACGAGGTGGTGCCAGAAAATAAACAGACAAAAAGTGCTTACAAGGCAGAAAACAGTATAAAAAACATGATAGACTTGGACATGGAAGGATGCAAATGTAACGTAGCAGTTGGTTTTTCAGAACATTGGTTATGAATTTATATTTACAAAGAAAATTTCTAATACACAAGAACGAACGAAGGACAGCTGTAATATAAAAGTAATCGAGTTCCGTTCCATTCGACCAGCGAAAATGTTCTAGAGAAAAATTCTACAACTATCACCTTTCAAATATTAATCTCTCAATATGTCATTTAATAACAAACTTAATATTTTTCAACATTGGTTGTTCTTTGGAATCTTCACTGAAACATTGAACAAATAGTTAACAAGTGATAATTGCGTTGTAATAAAATGTGTTGCTAAATGTATATTGTTATCAATAATCAACTACTGATTATATTATAATCAATAATAAAATTTAACAAAGACAGAGGTATATTCATTAGAATTTAACTGAATTACCGCATATTATGGTTTTTGAAAAGCAATGAGCAAGGTCCAATTTAAATAAGGCATATCAATAACTACTGTGAGAGTAGCTACACCTGAAATTCAGAATCAGGACTGAAGACGCGATTTTCAAAATGTCTGAACTAGATCCAGTAAATTTTAAGGTGTTGGAGCCGGGGTCGGAGTAGGAATCGGATAAGGAGCTAAAAATTTACATGTCAGTCTTTCAACCCTGTTTTTGAGAAGTGTTGCCATGTTCCGACAACTACAAAACCAAAACCAAAAACAAAAAATTCCCTATTCAATATAAATCTTTTTATTTGAGGCTATAATGCATTTTCTACAATAATAACGATGCAAGCATATTTTAACTTCACTAATTTTCGGATTATTTTAACTAATTTTGATAATGCATACTGTTTTTTGATGAAGATAAGTTGCATGATTTTCAGTAAGAACAGTGCATATATAAGCTTAATTCTTTGTGTTTGCTAATGTTTAATCCTTTCAGAATAAAATTATTTCTCTATTAATCTTATTTGATTATGTCCAAAATGTTAAATCGAACTTTAAAAGAATAAAATAGGACCTTCAATGATAAATGAGAATAGCAATATTTTTTAGTGTTTAACAATGCTAAAATGTTTTTTCTCGCTTGACAGATAAAAATACCATGCGTACGACGATTATACAGTTCATCAAGACAATAAATATGCTAAATTGGAGGGACAAGCTCGAAGGATTGCACTCCAGAAACTAAAGGATGGAAAACAAAAGCAGAGACAATTATTTCATACTATATCTAATTCAGAAAATGCTGCAAAAGAGGCAAGCTATAAATTTGCATATTTGCTTGGAAAAAAGGTAAACTATTTAGCGAGGAAGAGCTCATAAAGGAATGCATTGTAGAAGTCGTAAAATGTTTAGAACCAGATCAAGCTAGCAAATAAAAAAATGTGCCTCCTTCAAGAAGGACTAATAGAGATCGATAGCATGAATTAGCCAGTCTTATAATAAATCAGCTTCAAAATATCATAAAAAGACATGTAAATTTCTCCTTAGTTTGGGATGAATTGACACATTCGCTTGATTTATCACAAGCATTGAATTTCATTCGTGCAATAACTGGCGATTGTTAATTATATGATGAACTACTAGCTTTAGGCATCCTTAAAGAAAAGACACAAAATAGATATTTTTAATAATATCAAAGAGTAATGTCATAAGGTTAGGCTGGGTTTTATTAAATTAGCGAGTGTATGTACTGATGGTGTTTCAGCTATGATGGCTACAAATTCATTAAACATGTAAAAAGCAGAACAAAATATCTAAATACACGGATTTCATTTCATTGAGTTCTCTACTAGCAACATGTTTTCACAAAATCTGGTATTTTAAATAACATCTTACAAAATATTATCAGTATTTTGAACTGTATAAAAGCAAATGTCATGAGGCATCCTCATTTTCAAAATATGTTGATGATAGATAAAGAGGTAATAAACGTAGATTTTCTTAATCACTCAAAAATATGCTGGTGATCACAAGAACGTACAAGGTTAAAGATTTTATCTTCACGAAAACATATAATTGACTTTTTCAAAGAAAACAATAAGTATGTGAATTATAAGATACACAACTTCACAGAGACCCTGCATTTGTGTGTGATGTAATGATAATCATACATGGATCAAAAGCCCGTGTGAATTTAACATAAGCATGATGAGTTAAATATTTCGTTACAAGGCAGAAATAAATCATTATATGTTATGGCAACATTTCTCTCATTTACAAAGAAGTTGTTATTTTTCAAGT
The DNA here is from genome assembly GCA_037127315.1 of Ascarosepion bandense. Taxonomy (NCBI): domain Eukaryota; kingdom Metazoa; phylum Mollusca; class Cephalopoda; order Sepiida; family Sepiidae; genus Ascarosepion; species Ascarosepion bandense. The sequence goes on from JBBBDQ010002149.1 coordinate 312,196, forward strand.
CCTTTCTTTCTCAGTCAAAACATTCAGAAGAACTCTTTCCCTACTCGTCGAAAGTAATGAGTGAAAGTGAAGAGGATATCTATTATTCCTTTTTAAAAAATACCAGTCAGTTGTAGAATAGAAGAATAAAATAGAAGATTCAGTGATTTTGAAAAGCATAACGTTTTTCAGCCCCAGTTAGTTATCGTAGCAGCGGCTCCCGAGGAATTTCAAATGAATTCTATTGAGATGTCTGAAGATAATATAATGAAAATTCTGTTTGACAGCAAGAACTATTCCCTTAAAAATTAGAAAAGGGCACTAGAAAACCCGTGTGAACATGCACGATGATTTATTTCGTGTTTTTCTTCAACATACAATTGTGAATCTACGATCTCGTACTTGACACAAATCAAGACTTCGTTGAGAACACAACTGAACGAGTATCATCATTATTAAAGTTGACAGTTGAGCCTTTGGAAGATGAATTAACACTAAAACCCACCATATTCGAGCCTTATATCAAAATGATATCTTAAAGGAAGCAATGTCAAGGAGGTTATTAATTTTTTTTTTAATCATTTCACCCCGGGCAAGGCGTAAATGCCACTGATGTGCGGGGGGCTACATAACTGAAAGAAAATTAATTAGAGGAGGGAGAAGAGGATTATAAAACAATTAGAAAGAAGCAATAGAAAGATGAAAATGCAGGTGTAATGAATTTGTCTAAAAATAAATAACGTATTACTTTGAACATGTCTTGTTTTTCAATTATATAATGTATGTTTTTATTAAATCCTATATTTATTAAATTCTTTTTAATGCATTATTTACTAAAGATTTAAAACGTGTAACTGTAAAATACCACTTGGTGAATGCAGCTTCTATGATTGACGATGAATTTCAATTTGGCCTTCATGCACAAAAATTCTCTACATTTACTCCAGACTAATCTTACCCAGACCTTTTTCAACACTCCTAAGCATTACATATTAGATATATTTAGTCCCTGTAATTTGAGAATTTAAGCACCGCAGAAAGAATTGGCAACCTAATACAAGAAAATCTTTTGCCTTGCGAGTCATGGACCAAAACAGACATGATCGCTCAGGGGTGTGTCGTGCATGGCACTTAACTGACTAAACTAAAAGCTAAAGTGGTTCATTTTGCAATCGAAATTGCGAGATTTAACGGTAATTTCTGTGCTGACAGTTTCTTCTTTCACACTTCTCGCCTGTGGTAATCTCTCTCGGCTTCTCGCATTCTGACAAAAATTAAAAATTAATCAAAATTAACAATGTCAATCGTTATCTTCTTAATTCATGTTGTTTTATTGTTTTCTATTTTTTTCGTTTTTATATATATTTTAACTATCAATGACCCATTGCATTTTAGTAAGTTTATTCCCTTTCTTTTGGTGAAAAAGGGAAAAATTCAATAACTTAAGCAGTTTTCTTTACCAGGAACGCTGTCCTTTCATGTGTTCGCAAGAAAACGAGAATATCAGTGTTTATTGCATAACGAGTATACTCCCGCCGTCAGAAATGACGGCAAAATATTTGAGAAAATTATTAGCTTTATCTACACATTTTATCCACCAAGAGTGTTGCATACATGCATACATACATACATACATATATATATATATATATATATATATATATATATATATATATATTTGAACAAGTTTTTTGTTTTACAAAATTTTATAATAGAAATGAATAAGCATAATTTTAAACGCATTTTTAATAGAAATCTGAATACCTAAAAAACAAGCGAATTAGAATAATAAACGTATAAAATAAGCAGACGATGACTAATGGGTAAAAGAAAAATATGCAAGAAAAACTAGAGCCCAATTACTTTTAAACACAGCGAGCAATCCCTATCTTTACAGATGGAAGGCTGGCGGGATCTGATGTATAAGAAGTCTACAACCTTTAAGTGATATGAAGAGTGAGACCTTAATAAGATTTTAAAACGGTCCACATTAAATCCAATAACTCATCCTCTATTTACTTTGCACGTCTCTTATTTTAATTCTCAGGAGTAAACTTGATAAGACTGGGACGAAATATGCATATATATATATATATATATATATATATATATATATATATATAAACACACAAGGTTTTATATTATTATTGTTGTGGAGCACCCCTTTTTACACATAAGAATGGACTCGCCTGATGTGTACATATAATCCTGCATATACAGAGAACTGCAGTGATTTTCACAGTAGTGGTAAAGCAGTTATAAAGAGTGGTTGCCGAAGAGAGTTAGTAAGGAGTCATTTGATCAGTAAGGATATAGCCTCATTACCCGGACATACTTCACTACAATACTGTATATATTGTTTCTACTAATAGTATTCCTAGTTTTCCTGAATTAACTAATCCGTGTTCTAGTTTATATATTTTTGTTCAATATAACTTACAATTTCTATCTCCATATCTGCTTTTGTTATTTATTATTTTGTGTGCTTTCTCAACAATAATCAACAATAATTATACATCAGACACAGGATGAGAAGCCAGTACCAACAATAACACAAGAACTTATATTAAATTCACACGGGCTTTTGATCCATATATCGGTTTTATTTCGTTGCAGATCTTTTAAGCATAAGTAGCAGGACCCTTATGTGATATCTCTCTTGTGTAGTAGTTTTTTCTAGACAATTGTCGTGAAAAACGTGCTATATATAATTCCACTTATGTCAGTAGATTGTGGGCATTCTACCCACAGATGAATGAAAGTTTCAGAAAGAATGAGATGTAGGTAGAACACGTATTACGGTAAATATTTGTTTCGGATTCAAGTGATCTGTGTTCGAACATTATTACGAGTAAGAAATTGCTGCATTCATTTGTTAATATATATACGGGGCCTTTTCAAATCGCTTACGGACATGGCTTCTTCAACAAATTCATGTCCCTTGTTTCTCTAAGCAACGTTTAATTCCTTACCATCCTTCTTTGCCTTATCTTTCTGGTTGTAAATATCAATATCTTTCAAGTTCCTTTATTCCTCAGCAAAGAGAAGTCAGAAAGACAGTTACGTTTCCAAATAAAACGATTAAGTTGAAGTTTCTTTGACATATGAAGAAAGAGAACCCTGGCAGTTAATACTGAAGGAATAAAGGCTGAGAGAAACTGCGAGTAAACTTGTCTTTGAAACAAGAAGGGATGGTAAAGTATCAAAATTGTATAGAGCCATAAAGGATAGGAATTTGCTGAGATCTTTGGTCGCTCATGTCCTGAAGTGGTACAGATCATAAAAAAGACAAAAATTATCTAAATTTTGCTTATCTGTTACATGATGGTCTTTGTTTTGGTTTATTTTACTTTACGACGTATCAAATTTTATGTGTTATACAATGATATTATGAATAGGTTCATAGGAATAAAATATGTATTCTTTATAAGTAATCAAGTTTCATTGACTTATCTTAGTAAAGATAGTCTTTGTTGAAAGTCAAAGTATTGTTGGTAATGTTTTTCGAAAATGTATTTCTCGTAATACTTTTTCAATGTATTGCTAGCCATATTTTATTTTCCAAAATGTATTTTTACTGTAAGAATATATTTTTATATTTTCATAGTGTTTTACCACAGTTTTAGAATTAATAATTCACTCAGTAATTCTAACTAATAACACAACAACTTTTAGGCAACATTAGACTTTATTCATCAACATAGTCTCCTTATAGAGTGATACACTGCTTCCAACGCATTTCTAACACATCCGTGCCTTTTTGTAGAACAATTTGTCTCTTGCCTCAGAATACGCCTGGGTTTCCGATATCGCTTCTTCCTTGTGGCCAAATCTCTTTCTGTGGAGCATTGTTTTGAGGTTTGCAAACAGCCAGCAATCGCTGTGTGCCAAATTTGGAAAATAGAGTGGATGCTGAAGCAATTCATGTACTTTTGCTATTGTTGCATTTGACCTGACACGGTGCATTGTTTTGGTAAAAGATTACTTTCCTCCTTTATTTGTAACTGTTTTTAGGTGATTTTCTCCTTCAAACAGCACTAATAACGGTATATGATATTGCTATTGATGGTTCTTCCTTCCTCAAGGTAATCGATGAAAAAAATACCCTGCGCATCCTAAAATACGGAAGCTTGATGATATTTGCATTTTTGGCTGACTTGAACGGCTTTCATCTGCTGCTGTTCACTCACCTGGCTGCCGGTTTGACTACGCAGTGAAGTGGTGGATCCATTTCATCCATTGTCACATTTTTACGCAAAACTCATTCTTGTTGCTTTGAAAAGTTGCAAATGCGGCACTCATTTTGAACACAGCTTTCTCATTGACAAATTTTCATGGGAAGTTGTGAATACACCGACATCTGATATGTACAACTCGTCTGTTAACACACGCAACTTAAATTTAAAACGAATTTGTGGATTTTGTTTAATGTTTTCCAAGACAACTTCCGACTTTTGGCTACCTGAGTGTTCAACATCATTTGTGTCTATACGACCGGATTTGAAGTCAGCATACCGCATCTTAAACGTTGTTTAAGACGGAGCAGTATCCGAATATTATTTTCAAGCTAATGTTTTGCTTGAACAGTATTTCTTCCCATCAGAAAGCAATGATTTATCAACAGACGAAATTCAGATTTTTCTATTGTTTTGAAAATTTGAAACAACAGCTTCACTTAAATAACTGTACGTTTTAAACTAATTATCCGATTGGCCCCAATTTTTTTTACGTGAAGATTAGTACTTCATAAAAATCATATGGAATTTTTGATAGTGGCACTTTCTATATGTCAGGCCTGAGATTTATTGTGTGATGTGTTATCTAGCCTAAGCTGGTATCCTAACAGGTGCTACCACTCCTTGTCAGAATGGATATTAAAACAACAACAATTAAGAGGTGGTTCCACATTTCTCAAAATCTCCCGACCAGAAACCTTGCTGCCGAATGTAGTTTATCGTCATACCCAGAACGTACAAGGTATAAATGTGGAAACTGTTCCTCTACATTTGTTAATTTTTAATCAAATATCTTAACAACTATGATATCTCCGGATCTAAAAATGGGTTTTCCAACGGTTATGCTTATCTATTGTTACAAGGATTTCAGTTTCTTTTTTAAAATAAATTCTCTTTGAATCTGTCATTTCTTTGACTGTCACCAGAACACAAATTTATTTTATCATAATAAAAATGAAATTTCCGTTCGTGTTTTAACCACTTTAATCAATCATGACTTTAAAGATGAGCCGTGTTTGGAATAGAAAAATATCTTCACCAAAACTGCAAACTTCAAAACGAGAGAAAATCTTTCTTTTAGTGTGTTTTTCACATCTTGCAACACGATGTTGGCATTTAAATTCCACAGACTCGTCAAAAGATTCTATGGATCTCTGTTGCGCAAAGGATAGCATCGAATTTGTTTTGTGCTGCTTCTTTAGAAACAGAAAATTACCTTTGCTTTAAATTGTTGCAAGCATTAAAGGTTTCCTTCCACATTCAATTCGATTCCATATAACGAACAAAATAAGGGAGATAATGTTTTATGCAAATATTGTTCAGTTTAAAAAAGCCTTTTCATAAATACAATTTACAATAAACAACACAAATCAAAATTAACGAATGAAAGAGAAAATTAAATGATTGATCAGAAAGCAGTTTTCTCAGTACATTGAGTAATTCTTTATGGCTTATCAACTCTTTGTTCATTATTTAAGAACAAAACATATTTTTTAGAGTGTAAGAATATACTGCACCAAATATTTTGATCAACAATGATTTACTTTTACAAGCCTTACTGTTAGCAGTAAATGTATTAACACATATTCCAGTGGAATAAGAGGTAACTTTGGTTAGTTTATTTTGTTTTATGTCATATCAACCTCAATGGATTATTTAATGTCAACAAGATTTTTACGGTAGGTTTGTATGAATAGAATGTATTGTCTGTAAGAAATCTGTTTGTAGATCAGGATTAATTGATGTATTTTGACGTAATTAGGGTTTTTGTCGAGTCAATATTCTTTTTCCAAAATATATTGCTGGCAGTAGTTTTTTTCAAAAACGCATTGCTGGTATTTTTCCTATGAAAATCTATTTTTCTATTGCCATCGAGTTTCGATCTCGGTTTAAGGGTTATTTAGTTGCCCATAACTGGGACGCTAACAGGTACTACTAACCCGTGTCAGAATGGATTTTAATACAACAGCAATTAAGAGGTGATTCTATGCCCCTAAAAAACTATGATCAGAGACCTGGCCGCCGGATTTAGCTTATTGTCATACAAGGGACATGTAAGTGGCTGTAACGAAGTCGAATTGGATTCGAACTCGTCTCGACAATTTCTTCGTTCTGAGTTGCTATCCATTAGACCACTGACACATCCAAAGACTCACAATACAATTAGGTTCTGTGGGTGACAAATTTTCCAAGCTAACTTTGTTAATTATTTCAAGTGTCACTTTCAGATGGTTTGTATCTTTTTCTTCTATGTGCCATGTACCTTCAGGAAGGAAGCGGTCATAGCCATTCAGGTCTCCCTATTACAGGTCGCTCTTACCCTCTAGAACCACATTTATGCTGCTTCAAGTTTTTCCTTCATCTTTGATGAGATTTTCAACCATGCACTACCATACTGAATAAAAGATATCCCATGCAGTACAGTAATCTTTTCTTTGTTTCTAGTGAAATTTTCCTCTCTCTCAATACTTCTGGAATGCGTCTTTTGCAATGCCAATTCGCCTTCGGAACTCAGTGTCGCACTTATCGTCTTCTTTTAGGAAAAAAAGAAACAAACAAAATACCTGAACAAAAAGTCAAGCATTCGTGAAAACGAAAAAAAAAACCCAAGATGAAGCCTTAACAATAAAGAGCTCAATACGGAAGCCGAGTTTACAAAGCACCCAACGCGAAAGGAGAGCAAGCAAAATCTAAAATCTAATTAAGCCAATAACCTACCACGGTTTAGCTTAACAGCTCGTCAGGGAAAATTGGCTAAAGACCTAGGAATTATGCAGCATATATGTAGAATTTCAGCTAAAACAAGGAAGACTCCAAACACAGAAAAAAAGGGGTGATAAACTTTATTAATATATATATATATATATATATATATATATATATATATATACAATAAACTAAATCAAAAAGTGAGCCAAACGTCGTATTGTTGGTACGTATATATATATATATAGTCAGACAGATCTGTTTCACTGTATCACAGCTCATCAGTAAGGTTAGACATCCGATTGCTTTTTGCGCTCGGTAGAGGGAGGCAGACATTTATCGTGTGATATATCATGTATACACACGCCAAAAGCTAAGTGTTCTAATTCATTACTGAATGAACGATGCGTAGCTGCTAGAGTAGCTACTGTTTTTTCAAAGTCTACCATTCTTCCAGAGTGTTCAATCAGGGTGTGAGAGTGTAGATGGTCATCCGCAGACAGATCTGTTTCGCTGTATCACATCTCATCAATACAGTAAGACATCCGTTGGCTTTTTACCTAGGATTGAAACCTGACCGAATTGGCGTTAGTCGACGATTCTACCTCTGATCTATGAGCGCTCAAGGAGGCAGACATTTAGCGTGTGATATGTCATGTATACACACGCCAATAGCTGTGAGTGTTCTAATTTATTACTGAATGAACGATGCATAGATGCTAGAGTAGCTACTGTTTTTTTAAAGTGTACCATTCTTCTACCATATATATATATATATATATATATATATATATATATATATAAGTGAACCTCGCTGCCGTAGTGGCCTGGGGTAGGAAATGGTTGGTAAATTTCAATGCCTCTAAAACAAAGCTGTTATCCAATCCGTAGTGGCCTGGGGTAGGAAATGGTTGGTAAATTTCAATGCCTCTAAAACAAAGCTGTTATCAACTAACCACCATAGACAATCGCATCTACCTCCCATTAGCATGGGACAGGCTAGCCTCCCAGAGAGTAAATTACTACGCCTCCTTGGCCTTACACTTTCGGCTGACCTCAAATGGAATGACTATATTGAATCCATTGCCAAATCTGCTGCTATGAAAGTCGGCTCCCTGTTCAGGGCCCGGAAGTTTTTCCCACCTGAATCTATTCTGCACATATACAAATCTACCATCCGCCCGTGTATTGAGTATTGCTGCCATATCTGGTCGGGTGCCCCTGCTGCTCTCCTTGGGCTTCTTGACAAAATACAAAGGAGGATCTGTAGCGTGGTTGATACTGACTTGGCAGACCGGCTGCAGCCGCTCTCTCACCGGCGTGATGTGGCTTCCCTGTGCCTCTTCTACAAGTACTTTCATGGCTTCTGCTCCGATGAGCTTAGATCACTGGTGCCGCCTAAGCAGGAATTTACACGAGATACTAGATTAGCAACTAGGTCCCACCCTTTTACAGTTAAACAAATAAGATGTAACCGTAAATTCTACTCCAACAGCTTCTTTTCTCGCGCTTCCCGCCTGTGGAACTCCCTTCCACAAGTCTGCTTTCCCGACAGTTACAATCTCCAGGTGTTTAAATGTAGGGTCAATAGACACCTCCTATCACACTAACTCCCAACTATTCTCAGAACACTCTCATCTACCCAACCCTCATTCTCAGTATCCTTACCCGCCTATCACCCACCGTCTGACATTTCCTATATTTAATCAGCCTTTCTCCACTCTACGTAGCCCCCTGCGCAGTAGTGGCATTGACATGCCTTGCTCGGGGTGAAACGCTATATATATATATATATATATATATATATATATATATATATATATATATATATATATCCTTCATTACAGGAAGACATAATTATGGCAAAAAATAAAATAATTAAAGGCACTATTAAAGAGAAAAAAGCACGTGGCAAGAACTTTCATAAGTGGTAGTAAAGTTTAATGATTGGTAGGAAAGAGAAATGAACTGAGACGGTGCGTTGTTGTGCAGCAAAATTGAGCCATCCCTATTCACAAGTCTAGGATGTTTTTTTTTCAATTTTACGTGCACACATTTAATTTCTCCACAAGACGAGGTTCCTGTAATTGTTTTCCCTTAAGGTAAGAATGATAAAAGAATAACCCCTTTGAAAGCTATCAGTTTTTGAGGATGCAGTGGCGATTTCTCATCGCACGTAAACTTCAATGAAAAGATGGCCCTTTTTTCAAGTTTATACTCTTATACTTATCACGTATGGCACTTACCTGACTGAGTCCTACAATAAAATTACACAATATTGTTTCATTTTAATCATTTTCACTGTGTTTATGAATAAAAATATATTGAAAGAAAAATTATCTGGAAAGAAAAAAGAGTCAGAAATAACTCATAAATAATTTTTATAAACTAAGGAGGTTGGTTCGTTAGACGACCAGATCAAGAACCAATCAAAACATTCATTCTTTCATGTGGATGTGACACAAGGTCAAGGTTTAATGCTGGGCGCTATTTCATAAATGACAATTTAATATTTGCCATTTTTTTCCAATCGTCAACTCTATTTCAAGACGGCTCTTGGCTGTATAGCGTTAAGTTTCCTAAATTTCCTGAAGATAAACAAAAGAGCCAGACACTAGATAGCTCTGTCTCGTGTTTTCAGATTCTAAGTCTGCTCATCTTTTCAACCATAAGAACAACGCCAGTGACTAAGTTGAATTGCTTACACAAGATGTCCTGTCAATATTTTACGTCCGCCAACATCACCTCCAAACAGTCTTTTCTCCGGTAAACTTCTCATTTTTTTCCTGAACTGGATTTAATTAGACGCTGCAGGCAATAAGATGAAAGCCATGTCTTTTGTGCGCTGTCAACTTTTTGCTTCCTGTTTCTTCTGCGATTCAGCAGAGTTCAGCCTAGTGGTAATTCACTAGGATGACGACTCAAATGCCTTAATTATGACCAGATAATTCTTCTTATTTTATAAGACGTTCATCTTCAGAACATGGCACTCTACATTTTCCTATCCTTTGTAGCAATTACATTGAATCAATAGATAAATCTGCTGCTAGAAATATCGGGTCACTGTGTCGGCCCAGGAAGTTTTTCTCGTCTGAAACCATCTTGCACATATGCAAATCTAGCATCTGCCTGTGCATTGAACACTGCAGTAACATCTAGTTCAGCGCCTCTGCTATGCATCTCGGAGTTCTTGACAAAATCCAAAGGTAAATCTGCAATTTAATTGATCCCGACCTGGCAGCTTGACTCTAGTTATTTTTATCAACGACGAAATGTGGCTTCCTTCTGTCTCTTCTACAAATGTTTTCGTGGCTTCTACTCCGAGGAGCTTAGCTCGATGGTGTCTACTCTGCACAAATTTATTCGAGCTACTAGACTGGCAATTAGGTCTCACCCTTTTACAGTGGAAACAATCTAATATAACCACAGCTTCTACTCCACCAGCTTCTTTTTTCGCACTTCCCGCCTGTGGAACTCCCTTCCATATACATCCTTCCATGATAGCTAGAATTTTCAAGAGTTTAAATGCAACGTCAATTGTCATCTTGTATCACTTTGACTTCAATTCAATTCTTTCTCCGACACCTCATGCATCTTGTTCTTCTCTTTTTTCGCTCTACTCTTGCGCAGCTCTCTTCTCACCAATATCCCATCCTTCTATTACCCATTTTCTGACACCCCCGTAACCTGTTTCTCTTTCTCTTTACGCTCTTCTTATGTAACCCCCTGCGCACCAGTGGCAGTAATGCCTTGCTTGGTGTAAAACAATTTTACAAAAGGATCATTTCTTTCAATTTGTTTAAATTTTACTCTACAACCATTCTAATCAGTCTTCTATTATGTCTTACTCGTAACGCTAATGAAAAGTCTATGAAAATCTAGCGAGTGAACCGGTTTAGTCGCAGATGAACTGAGGATGCAGCGGGTAGTATTGCATTATATATTAACAGTAACACTTTAAAATGTTTTGACATACATTTGGTCGTTACACAATTAATGGAAACTGCAAATTCTGAATATACAAAACAAATATAAACGCGTATAAGATTATAGTTGCCATTAAAGAGAGAGCTTTATCAAATAGCACTTTTTGAAATCTCCATACGTTCCGATTTAAAATATATTTCGAAATAAATGTATTCTGATCGAATACTTCTGCGTAGATGGAGTTATAATTAAATCGACACATTCGGCTTAGCGTGAGAGTTGAAACCTTTCAGATTAAACGGAATTAAAGTTTGCATAAGCAGAGAAATCGTAGACGAGCAAATCCTTGACAGAATGGAAGAAATCGAATCGATTATCCGCTCGCAATAACTCGAAGAAATCCAATACGGAATAGCTCAGAATCGACCAAAATTTACGAAATTCAATGAAATCCCGAATAAATCCTATGTATATCACCAACAGGGAATTGTCCGGTAGCTATTCTCACAAACCAATACACGTAAAAGTTTAAGTTGAGTAAAGTATCCATAAATTTATCGTAGAGACGTGATCTGCAAGCTGCCAAGACAGGCATTTACAACAATCATGATGTAGTTTCGCACTGAAAATTCCTCAGTTGAAATCTAGTGCTATAAATCTAAAGTGTTTAACCTCTATCGCAGGTAGTATTTTTTTTTACTCGTTCAGCATTTAATTAATACTGCTTTTATTGTGGTTGAGGTATTAATTCAAAACTCTATGTTACCAAGCATAGACTGTTGTGAAAAAATCGTAGAATTTTTTCTGGTCGTAATTGTGAAAATAATTAGTATTCCTTTTTGCATAATTGCCGAATTCAGCATATTTTTGGTGACGTGAAGATGTGCGTTGTAGTGCAGTGAATATCGACTTGAATTTGAACTCGGAATCGCAAATCGGAGTGCCGAATTTGAATTCCAGTTGATTTCCTTGCATTCACTTATGCACAAATACCATTAAAAAGGTATTAATCCGTCTCTTCCCTCCTGTTATGGGTTCAATAATAGGACAAATTTGGTTATATAGCTTTGGCTGGCAACCAGTCTACTGCAGAAAGCAATGGCAATCTTCTGTCAGTCATGTCTTTTTCAAGACATAATCTCCAAAGTGTGTATCACGTATGGCACTTAACTGACTGAATGAAGATATTTGTAATTTTAGAAGTTTAATGATAATCTAAATTTACACTTCCAATACAGTTACTTTACGAATTTATTACAAATATATTTCAAAGTACAGTCAGCACGAATTCGTTGCAGTAAAAATGAAACTATTGCAGTGATGAATTTGGTTTATTTACTTTTAAAATACTCATGTTTTGTTTTACTGTACCTTTTATATCTTCGAAATAACATGTCTAGGATAGGATTAAATTATTTATTACCTATAAATTTTAGAGTATCTCGTCAGCTTTTCAAGCTATTTCATTTTTTTTGTTTTGACATATAATTATTTGTATTTGAGATTTAAAAAAATTGGAAATTACATTCTTCTGTCTTTCTTATCGGCAAAAAATAAATTTTCACTCGGCATCAGGTCTTTTACTCAAACGTCGTTGCATAAGTATGAACATTAAAGAAGTAGTCGACTTTCACGGTGTCTATTAGCAGCTATCGAGAGAAGAAAATGTCCTTTCACAATCCTTGATGGTACTAGATACTTTCTTGCCTTGTTGGTCTCGTCTCATTCAGTGCATGCCCCATGGTTGTGATACCTAGCTCTTTGAGGATGCCTCGGTCTATCATAGTGAGGCTATCCTTGGTGATACTTTCTCTCATAAAAATTTCAGCATAAGTCCTGGCAGAGTCAGCTGGAATGCCAATTTCAACAAGTAGGTCTTGCCAATCATTCGATCCTGTTCGCAGTACCATGTAGGAATCTCATAGAACAACCAGCCAGTAACCAACTAGAATAGAAGTTGAGTCCAACTGACAAAAAACAACCAGGGCAAATTGGTAGGTGGTTTAAATAATAACCTGGGAGATTCCATTCTGTTACAGGCAAGTCTATTCTGTAAGCAGTGATTGGCTGATAATTTCAGTGTGTACACTGAGTTCCATAAATATTGAGCACAATATCTACCATTTGTCTTTGGGCCACATAGGGACATGTATACAGTTACAACACTGTTTATTTTTGTCTGCCAACTGGACGCTAGTTGGACACATCAGGAAGGCCAGTCTCACAATCTTCCACTAGAGATCCACAGATCTATTGGTCTACCACGATTGACTGCGCCTTTTCCTCTAAGAGGCTTAATATTGTTAGGAAGTGAATTTTCATTGACTTTTTTCTTAGTCCCTACACATTTTCCATTTTCATTTCCAATTGTCATTGACTTTTAGGTAACTGACGTAATGAATAGGTAATGAATATGTATACACCTTCGTCCTCCCTTACTAGAATGTGATTGGCTGGTGTCAGCCATAAATATAGACAAAGGCAAAGACATCCAGAATGAGTGAGAGAGATCTAGAGATCTTCCACTAGAGATCCACAGATCTATTGGTCTACCACTATTGACTGCGCCTACGTCTCAAACACTGCATACGACGATTACCGACGGTTATGTCTACGTACTAGATTGACCTACCAGGTTACCTTTGCCTTAACCACCTAACAGACTCGTATTGATATATATAATTTTCCGGGACATATATATAATTTTCCGAGACTTAACAGCCTCGTATTGATATATATTATTTTCCGGGACAGTAACAAAAACAAAATTTTCTGGAGAAGTCGGAACATTTTGTTTTGGTTTTATTTTGATTTATTTTTTTTATAGTTCTTAGTTCCACTGTGTTTTCTATCATGTGTCAGCCCCTGGGAACAACGCTGTATTAATATACCATCTATTGTATGCATTTTTATGAAATCATTTATAAATTACAAAGGTTGACATGCTGCTAAAGAAAATCAAGTAAACCAAGAAAATCATGATGTTTTTGTTATGTAAATAATAATCAATTTTTATGCCATATCCTCATGTTTGTAAATCTGCTGTATTAAGATTTCATGGAGAACGTTTGTTGTTTTTGGTAATTGTTGTATGTATGTGGTTTATATAAATGTGGTATTATGGTGAAAGGGATGTTAAATGTGTCATTGGATCAGTAAATATGAATAGCCAAGTTTAAGTTTAAAGCAATCATAACCAGCAAAACATGAATATTTTTCCGCCTTGTGTCACATTTTATGTTAAAACATGAATAAATATACATTCGTCTTGTATTTAAAAGAGTTAAAAGTCCTGTTTAATCCAAGAAGGTGTGAATCTATTTACAACATGTACTGTAATATATTCAACTGTATTTTAACTTGGACTTTTGCATGGATATATCCTAAAGATTACGGTCACGTATGAAACAGGCTGTTGCAGCTATGTGTTGATCTCACTATAATATTTACGTACGCTCTATTCCTGATATTGAGCACTTTTATCATTTACTATAGCATAAGTGAACAGGAATGACAAATGTAACTTACTCGACATAGCAATAAAGCGCCATCTAGCGTAATATGTCTTTAAACTTCATAGCTCAAAAACGAACGATTTGCAAAGATATTATATGAACTATTGTCCGTGTTTTGATGCAAAGAACCCTCCCAGAAGTATGTAAAAGTATAGATGATACACCCTATAGGTAGTTAATAATGATGGCAACAAGCATTTTATTGATAATGTTTTAAAAATATGATTTCCTTTTATTTTTATAAATATTTTTGTACGACGTAAGAAGATATAAAAAAGGGGGGGAGTAAGAAGGCATAAAAGATGAGAATAAAAGATTAGAAATCAAGAAAATGGAAAAGAAAGAGGAAAGAGAAAGACTTATAGGAAATGAAATACAAAGAAGAAAACAAGAGAGAAAGCACTGAGAGGAAAGAGTCAATGGAAACGGCTAAGAGAGAGAAATTTTAAATTAAAACAGGAAGTGAATTGTAGACTGTTATAGATATCGGTTATATGGCGTTTGGGCTCAAATCTTTTTGCATGTAACAAAACTGAAGCAAAAAGTGAGAAGGAGAATAAATAGGGAAATGTGAGAAAATGCACAGAAGGAAGAAAGGTAGGAGACAACTGAAACGGCTAAAAAATAGAAACTTCAAACTTTGGCCGGAAATGAATTGCAGACAGATAGAGTCGCCAGTTGCATTGTTTCAAAGAAAATACTCTGACATTAAAAAAAGAAAAAATTACACACACAAACAGAGAAATTTTCCATAAAACGTAAATTAGAGGATATTTTGTAGCTTGTACATATTCTAAAGTATAACTAATAATAAATATTCATTGCTCTATTAATTTTTAAATTAATGTTTCAAACGTTGCAATTATTTCCTTTGTTCCTTATTCATTTATATATATATATATATATATATATATAGATAGATAGATAGATAGATATCATTTACACTTTTATATAATTATATAATTATATATATAATTAATACATTTAAATGTTTATATACTTACGCATATATATATATATATATATATATATATATATATTACGAATTCTTATGGAAAGTTATGAAATCGTATTAACCGATATATTATTTGTTAGAACAATATTTTTAATGGATACTCGTATTTGAGAAGTTACTCTGTTTTTTATAATTATATTTATATATATCAACCAGCCTGGAATTTTGTTAGGAAAATAGAATCCTTCTATATGTCTATAGGAGTGGCAGGTTTGACTCCTGCAATCTTTACAGAAAAATCATCAAGTCAAAGAAACAAACTGGATCCATCAGACCGAAACGTACAAAAAATGTGATCGGAAAAGAAAAACAAAGCCAAGAGACGACGTATACCTAATCAGGGAAAGTGTGAAAGATCCTAAGAAGACATAATTCATTGTTTTTCAATTATTTTGCACACGTTTATATATATATATATATATATATATATATATATATGTATATATATAAAGGAAGCAAGTAAACGAAAAAGAGAAGTACGATGATAATTACTTATCATTTTGTGGTTATTTACGCTAGATGGCGCTTTATTGCTATGTAGAGTAAGTTACATTTGTCATTCCTGTTCACTTATGCTATAGTAAATGATAAAAGTGCTCAATATCAGGAATAGAGCGTACGTAAATATTATAGTGAGATCAACACATAGCTGCAATAGCCTGTTTCATACGTGAACGTAATCTTTAGGATATATCCATGCAAAAGTCCAATAGTTCATATAATATCTTTGCAAATCGTTCGTTTTTGAGTTATGAAGTTTAAAGACATATTACGCTAGATGGCACTTTATTGCTATGTAGAGTAAGTTACATTTGTCATTCCTGTTAGAGTCAAATGGAAGGTTAATGTAACTATTCGACGGTAAAAGGGTGAAACCTTGATGCCAATCTTGTAGCATGCGTAAATATATGTGGTTTGGGCATCAGGAAAAAAGCTTGTCAGAGCAGTTGCCATAAAAATCCTTATAGAAAATACAGAGGGAAGCCACATCACGTCGGTGAAAAATGACTGACGTCGGTACGTGCATATGTTATCGGCATGGTAATTAGAATCAAGAAACAATATTTGAATTTCTTATCACTTAACAATGTACTCTTGAAAATGATATCCCAGTAAGGTGTCAAAACGTCAGACATATTGACTAATGTTTCTTTTCTCTCACATGACACAATGATGGAGGTAGAAAACTGAAAAAGGAACTTTAATTTTTACTCATAGTAATGGTATGTTTCAATATCTCTGACCTCTATCGTAACCCAAATTAACTCAGAAGTAATAGCCTTGGGAATATTATAATTTTACATTAACGTGATTTTACCTCAGCGCCATATATATGGACCACGACATTTGTCACTGGCAGGCTATGATGATTGATGGAGGTGTGTGTCTAAGATAATTTCCATGAACAATTTCGAAATTATATGAATTCACATAATTTCATTTTGTCTCAGTGGCATACCACAAAACATCTTGTTACTTGCATGTCAGGATGATTTAGAGATGAATACATTTTGATGAATTACTATTAGGAACTCCTATGAATTCTCATTGTCGTATATACTAACCACAAAATATCTCGTCACTGTCGTGTCAGATTGATTCATGAAGAAACTAATATCGGCTACTTACCATTAATCCTTTCGAAAATATATGAATCCGGATCATTTTGTTTTATTCAGTGCCAGATATACTGATCAAAAACGTCTTGTCATTTACAGACCACAATGATTGTTGGTGGACTTTGTGGTGAAGAGGAACGAACTTTTGAGGATCTATACTTAATCTATGACGCGAGCTAGCATGCACTGCTCTATAATTCATAAGTTCGTAGCGGAACTGATTTTTTTTTAAAGTTAAATTTCTGGCTGCTTTTTACTTTTACTGGTCAGCTTTGTACGAATTTCTTTCCGAAATCCAATTATCAATATTTTATCAGATATTTGTATTTTTATTTTTCGCTATCGTAAAATGCTGTCTTGGTTTGTTGCCATTTCCATAAATTCGATCGAAAGACGCCGAAGCAATCTTCCGGAAAACGAAGCAATTATCTCCGAACGCGATTTGGATATTGAAACCACTGCTAAAACGAGATGAAGAAAAATACCTCTTCAGGCAGAAAGATGGAAATAAAGTAAAAAATAAGGCAAAACTGATTAAAAAAATGAGTATATTGTGATTACTCAATTTGAATGAATGAATTTGAAAGGAGAAAAGCAAATATTAATAGATTGAGTCATAAACAGTAAATAATTTATAAATATAGTCGCACTATTCAGGCTTGCATTAATTCTTCACCATTGACAATGAGTTTTTCTTCACGTAAATGCATTTATGTTATAAACTCATTAGCAATGCATGTACATTATGCACATAATCGTCTTATTCTGCCAGAAATGCTTGTATTAATTCCTAACTCATGACGTATTTTATGATTGTTATGCATTTATACATTAAAACGTTTCGAGTGCAAATATAATGACAACCTTCTGCTATTAATTCTTGCATTAATTCTTAAATTATGGTTTTCTATCTTGCATTATTTCTTGATCATTGACAATCCCTTTTTTTCTTATGTCCATGTACACAGGGGCAAGTATCCTCATTCCGTTAATAAGCAAGTATCATGTCCACCCATATATATGTAAGTATGGGTGGAATAATATTCCATGTCCAAAGAAACACTATTTTTAAAAAAGTGCTCAATACAAAGTAGAGCTAATAATATTTATTCAGAAATTATAACATGGATATGTTACAATATCACTACAAAAGTAGTTATTTTGTGTCGACTCTTCTTGTGTCTTGTCAAGTGATCTGGTTATTTTAAATTGAATGGTTTTAAAAGGTTAAAACCAAGCAAGATCCCTTTAATCAGAGAGGCATTATTGTATGTACAATGTGGACCAATCAGATTAACGCAACTTCTAATTTGGAGAATATGTGGGCAGACTAAAATTAATCTTGGTGGGCATTGGTATTAAAATTTGATTAAATTGAGATCACAATTATTGGTTAAGTATTATATCTATTTTTGTTGCGAAATTTAAATATATATATATATATATATATATATATATATATATATATATTAGTTTAACAATTTATTAGATTTAGAAAGTTATTCATATTTTGAACGAGGATGAGAAAGAATGAATACATAAATAAACCTACAAACATTCACACATGAAAAATAGACGAGTATATTCAGAGACACTAGCAAACAGACACATATACAGATTAATACACCGACGCATATATATATACACAAATTACAAAATTTAGCCTTTATCGACTTGTCAGTTTGTCCGTTAACTTTTAAACAGACTAAATTGCTACATATTGAATACAGTCAAGGCGAATTCATAACGCTACCGGCCTTGGATGAATTGGGTCGAGATATACATAATCATATTTCAATGTATGAACATATAAACAGAATTAAATATATGTTTACGCAAAAACACAAGCTAAAGTTAAATGCGTATGCATGTGCAAAACATCATACATAAACATATATATGCTAAGCTCCATATCGTTCATTGGAATTTATGACTGTGGACCCCTGTTATTTAGCTCGCGTGTGCGTGTCTCTGGGCACGTCAATGGTAGTACAAGTGCTAATTTATGTCTGTGTTTATATAAAAGGTGTCACGACAAAAAATATTCCCTCCACCTTCAAAAAATTCATCAATATACGCATCTCTGAATATATCCAGTATTTTAAATAAAAGATTAAAGGAATTTGTCAGACAATCAAAAAAGCTCGAAACCCAAGACAACATCTATCTATCTATCTATCTATCTATCTATCTATCTATCTATCTATCTACATACATACGTACATACAGAAATACATATATACCTACATATATATATATATATATATATATATATATATATATATACACAAACATACAAATATGCATATATACACACACATACACATATACACTCACATACAAATACCTACGTTTATATATATATATATAAATATATATATATATATATATATATATATATATATATATATATATATATATATACATACATATACACATACGTATACACACATAAGCAAAAATAACATATATAGAGAGAAATATAGATGTGCATACATGGACATCTGAACATATATACATACAAGTATAAAACTATCCACATATACACACACATATATACATACATACGCATATGCACACATATACATATACACACACATACATATATATATATACACGCAAATACCCATATAAAAGTATACATACATACATGTAAGATATACACACACATACAATAAATGAATACAAATACATACATATCAGTAAGTAAAGCAAATATCATTATGTCTACTTGTACAAAAGGACAGATGTACACTCATATATACACACATACGCACAAATATATATACATACATATACGCATATACATAGGCACATATATATACATACACTAATATTTAGACATTAATTTGCCTATATCTGATGGGTACCCTCACCCGATTTGGACGCCCCAACGAATTCTTCCCTAGGTACATAATCCGGCACATATCAACACAATAACACTTTGCAAGCACAGAACTCAACACCGAACGCCAACCTAAATAGCCATGAGGCATCTAATCCGACATCGATTATCACGTCAACACACGACATAGCCCACATCAATACAAATCATTCGGCCAAAGTACAACACGCTTCCCCATAGCAACGACTGTCAAACCAACAACTAATAACCATAATACCCAAGGCCCACTTCCCACATAGTTTCATAACTATTTATAAATCCCCGGCCCCGCGAAAACCAAAGTCGGGTAAAGCACCACATAACCATAAAACCCGCCGACCAATATCAGGTCGAACGGCTTGGCAAAAATAGTATGACAAATGGCAAACAAAGCACCCAGTAAAGATCAACCAGAACGCTCAACCCGAATAAAAACACCCATCAAAAAGGCAGTTAAGGATATTTTCCTTAACGTTTTTATATTACAACTCGGATTTTAATGTAAATGCTGAACTATGCTTACAATGAACTGTGAGCTCATTCCTCTGGTTTAATAGTTTATCCTTATCCCCAAATTTGATCATTTTTAATTTTTCGTTGAGACAAAGGTTACAAGGTGCACGGAGGGAGTTACAAGTTCGGGCCTTTGTAAAGATTTTCCATTTAACAGTGGGTGTTTTGTCTTTTTCCTTTAAAGACCAATAGTAGTCATAACAAAATGTAAGGACTTCCTTGATGAGGTCAAGTAGGGTTAAATCCTCAAAGATTTTTCCTGGAAGCAAATTCTAAAATCGAAAATCAGAAAGGCATTACGTCATGTGAGTTGTTGATATTTCATTCGTCGAGCCATGGCTCCCCGTAAATCGTGTGGGTGAAAAATAATCTCATTGGTCAAAGCTTTGTGTCGCATAGATCCCCCGAGAGAATTGGGAACAGCTATAAAAATCTGAACTCAGTGCGAAAAATAAGAGTTGTTTGGGTAGTTTTTCAACTTGCAATCGAAATGTGACGACTGAGGGAAAAGTGTTCCCAATTAGTGAGCCACGACCCAGAGGCTAGTCGCCTACCACAGAACTTATGGCTGAAGATGTAAAAGAATGTAGAAAAGCCTGCCGCCGATTAACGTAAAGTTTTAATGTCAAATAATGCGCCTCCGGTAAGAACCCCGAAAGAACTTTATTGTTTTAAAAGTTATTTGGAGAATTGAAAGTTCTGATTATTTTTAACGAAAATTTCGCACTGCTATGAAAAGAATTTTTAAGTAAAGATTTGGAGAGAGATTTTCAGGCGACAAAGACCAAACGACCTCCACACCCCCGCAGCTCGTCACACAGTTATTTAACTGTCTCTGCAAAGTTTGATAAACGCCGAAAAGACGTGTTTTTATGTGGAGAATTGACAGTCGGATTATTTTTAAAATTGAAGGATCTCATTATTTTTAACGAAACTTCGGAAGAACTTATTTTTCTTTGAAGATTGAAAAGCTTTGATATTTTTAATGAAACTGTGAAAAGACTTATTTTTATTTGAAGATTGAAAGCTCTGATAATTTTAAACGAATCCTCTCTCCGTTGTAAACTTGAATTTCGACAATCATATTTTCTACTTTTGTAATTATTTTTTTTATTATTATTATAAAGACTTGATTTCGTAACTCATCCAGTCGTCTTCGAACTTATTCATTTATTTTTTATTTTTTATTTGTTATTGGTGCCGAAATTATTTTATTTTAACACAAGTGTACACAAGTCTGAATATGGTAAAAATACGGTTACCAGGTTTTCAAAACGTGACTTTCTGAGATCAAAGAACACAGCATGGGCAGTGAGTTCGTTGTTGTAATAGACGTCTTGAGGACCAGCTAACAGCCTGAAAGCGTCGCCATAACTGGTACCGTTTTGACATCATCATCGCAGCAGACTCCAGCCGGTCAGATGTGTTACATATATATATATATATATATATATATATATTCAGTCCTGGCTAGAAAGTATCGTTTACAGTTTACATTGTATATAACATGCCTTCCTAGACCGAGCACCCATAGCTCTGAGGTAGAATCGCCGATTGATGCCAATTCAGTCAGGTTTCATTCCTGGCTAAAAGCAATCTGATGTCTGCAGATCTGTCTGCTGATGACTATCTATCTATCTATCTATCTATCTATCTATCTATCTATCTATCTATCTATCTATCTATATATATATATATATCCCTCTCGCTCTCTCGCTCTCTCTCTCTATATATATATATAGGTAAAATAGTTAAAAATGCATACACCTGATACATATAGTAGTTCTTTTTTGTCAGTCATACTTGCATTAATTTCTGACAATTACCACACCATTTTTCTTATTTCAGAAATAAATTATTTTGCACTGCTTTAAATGTGTTATATGACAGCACTACCTGCATTGCTCTGGCGGCTGGATCTAGTTTAAACCGACTGCATCACCTACAGAAGAATAAAACCTCTTCAACAACAGGTTCACCTAGCAGATTGATGCTTGCTGACTCAGTTTAAAGAGACCTATATTTACGTAATGATTTAAATATAAATAGACAAAATCTCTTGCATATTGGCACATGTATAAACACGACGAAACTTTATTTACAAAACAGTGCCTATCTGAAAATTCAATAATAGTAAACTCAAGTATGAACATGACTATTATTTATCTATAGAATCAAGCATAAATATGATTAATTTTTATCTGTTGACTCTACTAAAAACTCGACTAGTCTATCTATAGAATTAAGTATGAACGCCATCCACGTTTACGTAAAGACTTGAGTTACCACGTATCTAAAATTTACTGACAGCCTCCCGTATAAACGCTAGAAATCTATAGACTCAAGAATAAACGTGAATAAAGTTTACCTATTTTCATAACGAGACAATGTTTTGTTTTAAAATAATAGCAGTGAAATTAACTAACCTGACAGTATTTGATCTATCTTAAAATGTACTAAACTTAACCGGACAACTGATATTTTTATTCGTACGTTTATTGCCTAACATACTGAGTCACTGTTACCTCTCTGGTCACAGAAGATCAATTGTCAACGACGTTTGAAAAACGGTCAGCCTTTTGAACCGCTTCAGAAAATGCCTTCTTCCGCTTACCATGCCTGATATTTATAAAAGTTTGTCTAAGCCAAATATGGAAAATTGCTGTCTTGAATAAATAAGACAGCAATATTCCATATTGGGTCTTGACGGACTTTTAGAAATATCAGGCATGGCAAGCGGAAGTAGTTATTTTCTGCTGCTGTATTAACTGTTGGCCATTTTTCATTAAAACCTTTTCCCCAGCCTAGACTGAATTCAAAAGTGTTTACCCGGCTTTATAGGTGATTATTTTTAATATATAATTGGGCGGTGTAGTGGATATCTAAACGAGAAATTGGAGAGCTGAGTTCGAATTATAGTTGAATAAGTTGCATTCACTTACGCGCAAAATACTCTTGGAAAAGGTATTTATCTATCTCTTCTCCCTCTAGCTATGGGTTGGATAGCAGTACAGATCGGGTTCTATAGCCTTGGTTGGCCACCAGTCTCCCTCAAAATTAATAACAACCTACTGCGAAAAAATTCTTCAGTCAGTTATGTCCCTTTTGGGACATGATCGCCCAAGTGAGTATCAAGTGTAGCAATTAACTGACTGATTTTTTAATTCATTCTAAAAACACTTTCCCACATAACCTGGATCCAACAAATCAGACCTTCACAGGTCCAACAATCAGACCTTTACTGCTATATGATGTACAAAGGGAAGAAATTTTCCTCATTTTGTTGGTAAGAAAGAGGTCTAATTGTGATAAATTCTTCCAAAGATGAGCCATTTTGTGCAAATAACCTTGGAGATTATGCTTCGTGACCAATACAATCTTAATCATTTCAAGTCCAAGGACAGTTATTATCTCTCTTACATAGGCTTATAATATAAAATCATTCCGCCCATAAAAAATTTACACGAGATACTAGATTGGCAACTAGGCCCCACCCTTTTACAGTTAAACAAATAAGATGTGACCGTAAATTCTACTCCAACAGCTTCTTTTCTCGCGCTTCCCGCCTGTGGAACTCCCTTCCACAAGTCTGCTTTCCCGACAGTTACAATCTCCAGGTGTTTAAATGTAGGGTCAATAGACACCTCCTATCACACTAACTCCCAACTATTCCCACAACACTCTCATCTACCCAACCCTCATCTCGGTATCCTTACCCGCCTATCACCCACCCTCTGTCATTTCCTATATTTAATCAGCCTTTCTCCACTCTACGTAGCCCCCTGCACAGTAGTGGCAGTGACATGCCTTGCTCGGGGTGAAATGCTTATAAAAAAAAAAAATGTATTCCTCTAGTTTCAATGTTTCTTGGTTATTTTATTGGGTAAACAATTATTCAAAATATAAGAATCCTTAGTTAATTGGATAAAAAATTACAGCAAATTGTCCACTGATTTTTATTCGTGTCTAACTTCATGATGATTGTCAACCCTCATAATCGCAGTGTCACTTATTTGTAAAAATTTAAATCGTGTATTTTTTACTGTTATTATTCGCGACTATTATTTAATTACTCTTTGTCTTTATCGCATATTTTATCACAACAATGTGTTGATAAGCACTTAGCTTTTTCCAGCATACGGAAGTGTGTCTGAGGTTGATTTAATAATAGTAGAAGGATATCAATGTTATTTGGCAGGTGTCCTTTCATATAATCAAATGCAAAACTAGCAATTTGTTTTCCTGATTAACTTAATTGGAAAAACTGACATAAATCATAAAAATGTTCAATTAATATAAAGCCGTAACTAGCAATACAGAGATTATAGTTTTCAAACGGAAACAGCATTACTGGCTGGAAAAATAAATCTAATAAAGTAAAACGCATTTATGAAAAAAAAAAAAAAGGAAATTGAATCACGATATAGTGTTACCTTTCAGGTTGCTTTCCGCTCGCCAGAGAGATTTGTTTAATTGAAAAAAATTATAAGCGCATGCGTAGAGGAAACTCGCAAAATAGCGTACCTTCGTCGAATCTGACTGTGTGAACAGTGAGGGGTACCATGCATTTCCAATTATGAAAATATTAAAAAAAATATGATTTAGATGACAGGTTTTTTTTTGGTTTTTTCAGGTTACATATCAGTTTTGTTTTTTTTGTTTTTTTTTCTTTTTCATATGTGTTTATATTTTCATTGCGAGTAGATCATGAAACATTTTATTATGTTTCGGAAATTAGATTTTAGCACGTCTGAAGCTAATTTCCGATCGTGGAGGGACGACAATATTTCTGTTTAAGATGGCAACGGTCCGAAAACAAACTTTCATTAGTCAGTGAGATGGAAAGAGAAAAGCCAGCGCGTGAAACGCATCAGATGAAAGAGAAGAGGACAGATAAAGCAATTGCGGCGTACTACCTTACGTAAGAATCGGCTTTGTTTGCGTCTATGAAATGAATCCTTTATAATTACCGCCACCACAAAAGCAAGACAATAATACCACTAGTAAGAGCTTTCCTCACAAATATAAAGAAGTATTCCTTTTTGTCATGTTCGACTCATTGGTAATATGCAGTTTTATCTTGAGCAATATGGAAAACGATATATCGGACATTCACTGTTAATACAAAATGATAGAAAAATAGCAATATGAACAAGATGAAATAATTATTTTACTGTTACAACTATTAATACTAAAAACACTAATAGTTCTACCATTACCTCGTTATATAAACGTATACCTCCCAACATATAGTAATAATTAATAACTTGGGGAAATTAAGGTTCTCATATTTGAATTTTTATGTGAAGCTAAATTATTAACTTAATAATTGAAGAGGCTCTTCACTCGTTCCAATGATATATAATACTCGTGGAAAGTCAACCTATTGCCTTGTTAAATATTTGAGCTTAACAAATTGAACAAAAGTTACGAATAACAATCGTAAGTACGAATGCAGATCATTATTTAAAAAAGAGTATAAAAATGAAACGATTAAAACAGATACGGTTTTCTGTTTGAGTGTAGAAAAATTTATGAACATATTTTTATCCCGTTCTCTGTCTTCCTTTTATTCTTTCTTTTTTTATTTTCACTTCTTTTCCCTAAAACAAAACAGCGATTTATATAAATCATATTATTTTTACTATAAGTGATAACAATAAAAATATTTTATATCGCTACACAAAAACTTTCATGTTTCATTACTATGACTTTGACTTCGTCAGACAATGGTTAGTAATAATAAAAATGATTCTTATGGAAAATCCAACTCTCAAGTTAAATGTTGAAAAAAAAGTTGAATTGTTTTTAAATTTCCATAAGAATCATTTTTATAACCAATTACCAACTCTCGCCTGACGAAGTACAATTTATAGTACTGAAACATGGAAACTTTTGTGTAACAATGTAAATTTTCTTTATAATGACTTATACTAAAAATATTATAATAAAATATTGCTCTGCTTTGTATTGAGCACTTTTAAAAAGTAAATGCTACGGACAGCGGATTTTTAATCCATTTGTTCTTATTCTTACTTTTACTCATATATATATATATATATATATATATATATATCCTCGTAATGAACAAGAATTTTTTTTCTGAGGTATTGGCTGGGTTTAACGAACATGTTATCTATCTAATAAATAAAGAATCAAGCAGAATTTAATAATAATAATAATAATAATAATAATAATAATAATAATTAATATGAAATTATAAGAACCTTGAAATCGAAATCTCAAAAATGTGGCTCGTCAGTTCATCAATAATATCAGTTTTATTTGGAGTCATCGGTTTGATTAGAAAAGGTTCTGATAGTTACACTGAAAGGATCCACGGCAGTTGATGACTTAAAGAAATACAAAAATTGTACCCACAAGTACAGCACACACCTTATAAAAAGATTTATCTAACTAAAATGTCTGTGATGTTAACCTTTTTTAATTCTCAGTGTAAAATGTCATTATACTATTTCTGACCTCAGGTCTTTGGTAGGAACGTGGAAAGAAATGAGTATATAGCAGAGACCAAATGAAAAAATATGATAATAGTAATAATAATTATAAGAAGAAGTAAAATAATAATAATAATAATAAGGTCAATAATAATAATCATCATAATAAGAAGAAAAACAACATTTTGGAAAATATGTAAACAAATACTAACATAAACATCTCCAAGCACCGGTTACGGAAATAGATGTCACCATTCTATGAGATTACACCAACTACACAGACAGAAAAATTGAAGCAAATGGACCGAATTTTTTTTCAAAAATCAAACAGAAAAAACTTACCTACAAAGTCATATGGCTTATCCAGCATATCGTAACATAGCAACCAAGGAATTTGAAAAACTATTCAAATATGAAGATCTGGAATTTGAAAGAGAAAAAAATGTGGAAATTGAAAACAACAATAATAGCAGTGGTAGTAAGTGCAATTGGAATGATAAAAAGTGGAATAAAACAACACACTGAAAGTATCCCTGAAAATCCAGGTTAAGAAATATACAAAAGATATGTATATATTATGCTTGTGATGTTATGGGAGATAGAAAAAAATGAATTGTAGCCATAACAACATACCACGACCTGCCTTAGATCTTTCCACAGTTTTCGTAGGTTGTGTGACCAGAGCAGAAATAGAAATATGATGAAAATGACAAAATAATAATAATAATAATAATAACATCAATAATCGTAAGATCAATAGTTAGTAGAAGTAGAAAAATGGTGTCACAATCACCCTGAAATAGTCATGAAAAAAGCCACTATTCTTTAAACTTTACGATTCATGCTGAGAGGCGTATAAAAACTAATAAACCAGACGTAGCAATAAAACTCTACAAAGAGAAAACGTATTCATATAGTAAAAACAATAAAACAAAACGTAAAGGCAAGTATATTCAGAAAATCCTCGGCAAAACTTGTTTACAAGAGATGCAGAAATTTCACCGTATGGAATAAATTATCGGCTCAGTTTTGTATAAATAATATTAAAAAATAATGATATGAAGTCTCTACATGTTAACCCTCATTTAATATCATAATTATTTACGACGAAAATTCATAGCTTTATTGTCTTCCCGTACACCAGATTTCAAATAATAACTTGGTAATGATAGTACCAGACAAAACGAAAAATATAATAATAATAATAATAATAATAATAATTAATAATAATAATAATAAAGGCTTAACTGAAGGCTTTATTCCTGAAGCCCAAGACTAACATCTTTTTACCAGAAACTTTCAGACAACATCATACATAATAACGTAGATTCAGAATGCAGCTTCTGCGCCAAATAATAAGAAACCATAGACCATCTAATCTCAGGATGTTTTGTACCTGTCTCAAATGAATATAAAAATCGTCGCTATAAAGTGAGGCAATATTTATACTAAACAATGTGCATACACTTTGAAAAATATATAAACAACTACTGGTATGAACATCACCCAGCACCTGTTCTAAAAATAAAGATGTCACCATTTTATGCAATTACATCATCTACATAGACAGGAAAATTGTAGCAAGTAGCAAACTAAAATGAAGAAACTTGCCTTCTAATTGATATAGCTTGTCCAGCGGATTGTAACATAGCAACTAAGGAATTTGAAAAACTATAAAATTGTAAAAACCTGGAAATTGAAAACAAGAATAATACCGGTGATAGTTGGTGCGCTTGGAATGATAAGAAAGCAACGCACTAACACATTGAAAAATCTATAGAAATCCCAGCTTTCTGAGATAAATCCAAAAACATTGTCTTGATAAGTATAACCCACACACTAAAAAGAACTTTGTCCATGTAATGCTAGTGATTTTATGGGAGGTAAAATTAATACCCTGAACTGTAGCTATAACTACTTACTTTATATCTTTCCGCCGGCTTGGTACGTAGTGTGACCATAACAAAAATCGAAATATGATGATGATTAATAAAAATGTTTAACTTACCTGCTCGCCAAAACTACAGACATATTCCCTAAAATGTTTTATCATATGCTTAAATACTACCTGCAATATATTGAAGTCAATAATCACCAACATAACCTATTTATTCCTGCTAGAAACTAACTTTTTGTTTCTGAAAAACAAAAGGAATGCAAAAAGGGGCTCATATAGATACAAGGATCAACTCCTGATTAACAAGTTGATACTGGAAAACTAGAAGAGTTCATATACAAACTTAAGCAAACTGGTTGGTCCAGGGAAGGAAATATGTATCCAACAGAGATCAAGTGAAATAATAATAATAATAATAAAAATAATAATAATAATAATCCATTCTAGTATCAAATCGTCTCAGATGTCTGCGTTACATGGCTCTGAAAATATTTCCTAATAGTTACCTATTTTTTGGAAGTTGTAGACAGCCATGAACGGCCATGGCACATTAGAGAATGCTACTGTGTCTCATTGTTAATTTCGCCTAGTATGCTGTTTCTCATTGTTCTCCAGAGCCTAATGATTGAAATTAAACTCATAACCCCCAAATAACTAGCAAATTGAAGAATTACTTATAGAACAATATCCGTATTACAATTCATTTATTTCTTTTTTTTTGTTGGGGGAGGATGAAATTCAGCCAATCTAAGGCCCGAGTGCAATTCAAAGTAAAAAGTTACATTTGCAATGTTGATGGTCAATGAGCTGTTTGATATGATTGGAAGAGGTGGAAAGAAACGGTGATTATGACCGCGTTTGTGGTTATTATTTTAAGGAATAAACATAGATGATTTGGATGAAATGTTAGAATAATTAACAACAGCGAAACGTAAATAACAATGTGTGTGTGTGTGTGTGTGTGTGTGTGTGTGTGTGTGTGTGTGTGTGTGTGTGTGTGTGTGTGTAGCTCGAAGAAAGTTTGATCTTAGCTGTAAACTTCATTTTTGCATTAAGAGATCCACTTGAAGATTAAATAAAGTGTCTGGTTCAACATTCAGAGAGGGTTTCTCAGTACAACGACGGACACTTGTAAAAAGTCTGAGTTTCAAAAAACTGATGGTCCCTGTAGCAAACCATATTTTTGAATTAAGTGGCAAAACTCAATATGAAGATTTTAGACTATCATATTTTTAATCTCTGATTTGGGCGAACATTTTCAACAAGATACCCACATTTCTTAGCATATGACTATAACAGTATTAATAGTAAGAAAACTTGATCAATATTTGTCAATAAGAAAAAACGATGGCGTGAACTACAAATTGGGAGCCATTAAAATCAAGTGTGTACTGTAATTCAACTATTTAAGTAGTGACGAAGCCGCGAAGCGTGCTCAGTATTAACTCACGTGACAAGAAGTACAACATCTGAATTCGACAACAAACTAGAGTGAATGACATAATCGAAACCATTAAGACGGGCTAACAAATGAGCTGGAAACGTAACTCGTCTCAGAGAAAACAAGTAGAATATGAGAGCGACAGAGCAGACACCAAAAGAAAAATTCTAGAGGGTCAGAAAGAGCAGAACAGCGTTAATGATTCCGACTCGATGCCTCCGGCATCACATGACCTCAGATTAGAAGTGAATTTTCGCGTTCTGAGATTTCGCGTTTGAATAGCGAAAGATAAATTGCAGAAATTAAACAAAAAATTGTGGAAAATGCTTTTAGAAGCGCAGATTTGTATTATCTAATCTTCGATATGGCAGCGAATGTTTGAAAATTTTCTCAGAGAAGACTTGTAAGAAATGTTTTTATTTCGGTGAATGCTAGGAAAATATATATAATATATATGAGCAACGAAGCTTGGTTTGTGTTTTTGTTTTTGTTTTTTTGAAAACAGAAAGTAAAAGGTATTGGATACTAACAATCAGAATGAGATAGCATATATTTCTTGGCCATATATTGATGGGAAGATTACCATGAGAATTTAACATTTGGAGGTCATATTGAAGGGAGTGGGAATATGTGGAAACGGCGGTAACTTTTCTAAGCAGGGATGAATGTTGAAGAACAAGCATAAAAATTGTGGTAAAGGATCACAGGTAACTTAGATGTGCAACAATCATGAAATTATTAAAACCAGAAACACCGAAACATTATTTTTTTAAAACCAAAACAGATTCAAAAGGAGAATACCGAAACCGTTTTTGCCTGTGTGTGTAAATCATGAAATGGAACATTTTTCTTCTGATTCATTAAAATAAAGTATTCGTGATCATCCGACAAGCTATGTCTGCAGAGATTTTCGCCAATTTACGAGTTGCAAGATTCTTCATCTAAGTGCTGTGTTCCTTTCATGCGCTGGCGATCCTGGCTCACTCTTGTAATTCATAGCGCTTAATAAACCCTCTTCTACCATCCATTTGCACAAGCTCGCTATTTAAGATATGGGCTGCTTTCTTCTTCCTCTCTCCCCATCAATATGTCTTGTTAGTGACAAATTTTCCAAAGCATTTTTTATCATTATGTGCTTGAGAAATTTCAACTTTTTTAACATTTAAGTAAAGGTGTCTCTTTTTGCTTTCATTTTATCTAAAATTTCGCTCCTCATATGTTCTGTCTATTGTATTTTCAGTATACTCCTGTTGAATCACAAGTCTTGTATTAGAAGTCTTTACTTAATCTGGGAGGAGATATTTATAGAAAATTCACAAAGTGGTGGGAAAGTGATTGCAATGTCAGGAACGTTAACATTGCAGAATCTTGTTTGGATTTTATCAAGAATATTTAAATAGATAGTAGAAGCACCAGTCTGGATGTGACAGAAATATCCACTGCATGGATGAATGTTAGACTTATAAATAAATGTATGATAAATAAATGTATGCCCAGCTATAATCGCCACACCATATAAAAACATAGAACATAAAGAATAACAGTCCCGACTTTACCCTTCGTGTTTTTATATTCCATTTAAACGAGCGTTCTACGTTTATTACGTCTTAGCAGTAATTATTATTCCTATTATTATTGTTATTAGTAGTCTATTCTGCCCATTTTCCTTTGTTGTTTGGAAATATTTTTCTATGCCGTTTTTTCTCTTCCATTAAGAAACTTGATCAAAGACTAACAATCCACTCACCAACAGCTACTTTGATGTGTGTTTTTAAGGATGATAAACGAAAATGTGAAATATATTGGCCGGTAATTCCGCTTTGCATCGAAACTTTTGTCAGATAAGCTTAACGCATATCAGTCAATTTCATACTCAGTACTAATGATGCATGCTTAAACACACACACACACACACACACACACACACACACACACACACACATATGTATATATATATATATATATATATATATATATATATATATATGGAACGCAACGTAAAATGAAATGTTTTGCTTATCTACAACCGATATATTCACACATGTGGAGTTTTAATAGAAATATTTATTTACAAAAATCATATAAGGAGATGTTATTAATTTTTCTATGAACGAAATGCCAATTTTTGCAACAAATTATTAGATATTTGTTCATTCTGAGGGACATTATTGTTTGACGTCATCTAATTTGTAATTTTATCGGATTATCTATATCTTAATACACTTGTCAAGCTTAGTCGAGAGTTAAACTAGAACAGAGAAAAATAGAGTAAAACGGAAAGAGATCTCTTATTCTTTTACTCTCTGTGCCTCAGACGGAAACAGTTTTCGCTGAAGATTGCATTTAAGCATGAAATAGACTATTGCTGCTCTTTGTTGACCTTCACGGCCACTTTTATATTTTATATTTATATACATCGCCATTATGGACACTTAATATGTGATAAAAAAGCAAGTAATATTAATAACAATAAATCTATGCTTTAAACAAAATTTTCACGGCTTCTCGCACTTTTTTTTCTAGACAAATTTCTGTTTTTAAAATGTGTATATTTATATATATATATATATATATATACATATATATATATATATATATATATATATATATATATATATGTATGTATATGTATATATATATATATATATATATATAAGTAGACATACAGTTTTTAATCAAACAGTATATTTATATATTTATTTCTATCGGACTGATTATTTACGATGTTAGTTACAATGTATGTCATTCGGCAGGATTTGAATCTGCGATCACTATTCATTAGCACAGGGGAAGACACCAATTAATCGGGGGGGGGGGTCGACTTAGACCGCAGGACCACGAATGATTCCACAGTCTAATCAAAGTCAAATCAAGCAGTATATAACACAATTTTCGATTTTACGTAAATAACCATCTCTGTTCTAAAATGTTTCGTAATGTTAACATATGTAAACAGACAATAAGGAAAATCCCGATGATCAAAGAAACGGTTTTAAAAACCAACATATTTAATTTATTTGGCTGAACATTATTTTTCGTCTATAATCGTATTTAAGTAGATATCCTGTTTTTAAATATATATATATATGTATGTATGTATATTTAAAAACAGAATATCTACTTAAATAAACTGGAGATAATTTGAAGTAAATTATGTCTATTTTCTCTTTTTTTTTTTTTTTAATCATATCACCCCAAGCAAGGCGGTAACGCCACTGATGTGCAGGGGCTACATAAGAAACCGCATCCTAAACAGAAAAACAAGGGATGAGCCTCTTCACCTGTTCAATAGACGTGGGTGGAGTGTGAACCGGGCGATAGTTTAGTCTATCTACTCCAATTGAAAAAACAGTGAGAAGATTAGAAAAGAAAAACCGGAAACCGCATCCTAAACAGGAAACAAGGGATAAGCCTCTTCACCTGTTCAACTCATAGATAGAATTATAAAAAAATAAAAATAAAAAAAGGGAAAAATTGGTATCGTCTGGGTTCGCAAAAAGGGAAGAGTACAGTAAAGTAAACTGAACAGACGGCGTGTTCAATTGATAATTGATATTAGGTTAAACAAAAGGGAAAGGAGGTGGGAGGTAAAATACATAAAGGAAGGGAGGGGAAAAAAGAAGAGAAAGAAACAATTTTCATATGACAGACGCTCGATAAATTCAAATAAACCTAACTTCCTAAAAACATTGAAGTATTAAAAAATACCTTTTATTTAAAAAGGTATATTTAGGGGAAAAAATTAACATTATTTTTAAAGGGAATAAAAAGATATAAGATTTAAAATTTAAATTTTAAAATACGTCATATAATTTAATCTAATTAAAGATATCACTGGGTATATATGAGCTAAAAAAATGTCCTTATACAAATTATACATATATATATATATATATATATATACACACACACACACACACACACATATATATATATACACACACATGTATACATATACACACACACATATATATATATATATACATATATACATGCACACATATACATATAAAAATTATACATATATATACATGTATATGTACATATATACATATCCACACCCACACCCACACCCACACATATATATATACACATATATATACATGTATACATACACACACACACATATATATACATACATATACACATACACATACATAGATACACATACAGCTATATATACTTCTGTACACATATACACACATTCACATACATACACATACATTTATACAAACACACATGTATATGCACACACCACATACATACCTACATACGCATAGACATACATATATAGAGAGAGTAATAAATTTATAAATATTAAGAAGGGAAAAGGAAATATAGGTAGAGCGGTTAAATTGCTAAAAAATACACACACACACACATATATATATATATATATATATATATATATATATATAAAAAAACTGAAATTTAGAATTTCAAACTTAAAATCTAAAAATACGCCCTATGACGGCACTTACTGATGAATTCTTTTCTAAAATTCAGGAGTAAGTCCTGGTAAGGGTACTTTAAAATCAGTGTGTTATCCCCTTCGGGGATTCCATGTCGAAATGTGCATTCAAGATCTTTGAAAAAATCTAATTTAATATATATATATATATATATATATATATATATATATATATATATATATATATATATATATATATATATATATATATATATATATATAAAACACATCTATACATATCTATATATATATACAACAAATATATATATATATATTCATATATATATATATATATATATAAATATATATATACCAAATATATATATAAAAACCAAACTATATATATATATATATATATAAGAAATATATATATATATAAAACAAATATATTTATATATATATATAAAAGAAATATATATAGATAAAAATATATATATAGATAAAACAAATATATATATATATAGATAGATATATAGATAGATAAAACAAATATATATATATATAGATAAAACAAATATATATATATCGATAAAACAAATATATAAATATATATATATATAGTTAAAACAAATATATACATAGATAAAACAAATATATATAGATAAAACAAATATATATAGATAAAACAAATATATATATATATATATAGATAGATAGATAAAACAAATATATATATGAAACATATATATATAGATAAAACAAATATATATATACATAGATAAAAAATATGTATATATATATAAAACAAATATATATATATATATATATAGATAGATAAAACAAATATATATATATATAAAGATATATATATATATATATATATATATATATATATATATATATATATTTCTAATGAATTATTTTGAACATTATTTTTACCGATACTCGTATTTAAGTAGATATTCTGTTTTTAATTAAACAGTATTTTTATATTTATATCTACCGGCCTGATTATTTAGGATAAATTTTTATTACAAAAATGTG
Source organism: Ascarosepion bandense (assembly GCA_037127315.1). Taxonomy (NCBI): domain Eukaryota; kingdom Metazoa; phylum Mollusca; class Cephalopoda; order Sepiida; family Sepiidae; genus Ascarosepion; species Ascarosepion bandense. Next base: position 347,840 of record JBBBDQ010002149.1, read on the forward strand.
TGCAGGATTCTAACCTGCACACACAGGATTCTAACCTGCACACATCTAATCAGCAGGATTCTAACCTGCGACCCCTATTACATAGGGGAAGCATACCATTTGATCTGGTATATCAGTCAGTTAAATGCCATACGTGATACACAATTGGGCGATCATGTCTCGAAAGAGACATGACTGACTGGGTAGAAGATTATCCTGCAGTAGGTTGCCATTGCTTTCTGCGGTAGACTGGTTGCCGACCAAGTCTATAGAACCCAATCTGTCCTGTTATTTATATATATCCAATGCACATCCTGCTGGATAGCACACATTTTCGTAATAAAAATTAATCGTAAATAATCAGGCCTGTAGATATAAATATAAAAATACTGTTTAATTAAAAACAGAATATCTACTTAAATACGAGTATCGGTAAAAAATAATGTTCAAAATAATTCATTACATATTGTCAATTGCTTATAACCAAGTTTCGTTAAAATTCGTTAATTTCCATAACATGTTTATATATATATATATAAAACATATATATATATAACATATATATATAACATATATATATATATATATATAACACATATATGTATAACAAATATATATGTATAACAAATATATATATATGTATATAACAAATATATATATACATATAAAAAAATATATATATATAAATATATATATATAACAAATATATATATTTATAAAAAATATATATAACAAATATATATATATATTTGTTATATATATACATTTGTTATGTATATATATATATTTGTTATATGTCTATATTTTATATGCTATATATATGTATGTTATATATATATATGTATATTTGTTATATATATATAAATATATAAAATATATATATATATCCAAAATATATATATATATCCAAAATATATATATATATAACATATATATATAACAAATATATATATATAACAAATATATATATATATAACATATATATATAACAAATATATATATAACAAATATATATATATATATACATATAACAAATATATATATATATATATATATATATATATATGGACCCAGTTGTGAACAGCGATCCATCTCTCTTGTGCAATGGAGTATTTCATCCTGAGGACATTTTTTTACGGAATTGGACACCGCTCAGTGTTAATTTTTTCAGAAGCATAATCTGTCCTTGGAATGAGATAAACGGAAATGTCTTTTGCCCGAGAATAGAAACGCAATGGTGAGAAGATTATGCCTACCCGGCAGAATTATAAATATATAATTATTGCTTGAAATTTGCAATTGCGGCGATAGAATGTTTGTAGACACGAAAATAATTATAGAATATAACACTCCATATTAAGTGTTAGTTTCACAAGTTATCATAACTTGCATTCGTTACGCACGCACACCCAAATAATCAAACTTGTTTTCACGCACACAAACACATACACATGATGACTAATATGTATATATATAGTGGTACCTAAGACTGTAAGTTAAGACTGTACTGCGAAAATGAAGTTTTATTAAAGTGGTCACTTGACCATTGATTTTTATTTTTTCATGCTTGTCGGTGGTCGCGTTTTGAAAGAGGTCGATCACTGGGGGTCAATTAACATTAGCAAATAGTCCGTGCTTAGAAAAAAAGGTCGTTAATAGCAGGTGGTCGCTGACGACAGGGTCGCATACTCCAGGGTATATATATATATATATATATATATTTTAATGGTTTCAGCCCGAGCAAGGCATTCCGCTACCACTATTGCGCAGGGAGTTACAGTAGAAAAGGATGGTTAAATATAGGAAATGTCAGAAGGAGGGTGATAGGCGGAGATTGTAGCCGTCGCCATATAGGCATGTGGAAGGGAATTCCATAGGCGGGAAGCGGGAGAAAAGAAGCTATTGGAGTAGAAATTACGGTTACATATTATCTGTTTCACTGTAAAAGGGTGGGACCTCGTTGCTAATCTAGTATATCGTGTAAATTCTTACCTAGGCGGCACTAATGACCTAAATTTATTGGAGCAGAAGCCGTGAAAATACATGTAGAAGAGGCAAAGGGAAGCTACTTCACGCCGGTGAGAGAGTGGTTGCAGCCGGTCCTCCCAGACAGGATCGATCACGTTACAGATTCTCCGTTGTATTTTGCCAAGAAGCCCGAGGAGAGTAGCAGAGGCACCTGACCAGATGTGGCAGTATTCAATATACGGGCGGATGGTAGATTTATATATGTGCAGGATAGATTCAGACGGGAAAAATTTCCGGGCTCTGCACAGAACCAACCTTCGTTCCATTTGAGGTCCGCCGAGAGTGTAAGGCCAAAGAGGTGTACTGTTTTACTCTCAGGGAGGCAAGCCTGTTCCATGCTAATAGGAGGTAGGTGCGATTATCTATGGTGGTTAATTGATAGCAGCTTTGTTTTGGAAGCATTGAAATTCACGAGCCACTTCCGACCCCAGTCCACCACGGATTGGAGGTCCTTTTCAAGCTCGGCAGCGAGTAAATTGTTGTGTCACCGGCGTACATGCCTACTTGGGATCTAATGGCATCTGGGAGGTCATTAATGTAGATCAGAAAGAGCGTGGGACCTAGGATGGAGCCTTGAGGGACGCCAGCGTTCGTATGGTAGTTTTGGGAGGCATGCCCGTTTAATACTACCTTCAATGGAATGACTGGATTAGATCAAACAAATGTCCAGTTTTACCATAGCTCCGCAGTTTGCACAAAAGGCCAGCATGCCAGACTCTGTCGAACGGTTTTGAGATATCCAAGGCAACGGTTCGTGCTTCGCCATTCTTCTCGTGTGCCTGGTATATGTACTCGGTAATGGTCGTTAGCATATGTAGAGGGTTCGATGTCGCCATTTTACATTATTAGTTTCGCGCATGCCCATTGTTTATGTGAAGGAAACGGAACAAAGAAAACATTAAATTTTAATGGGCTTATTTTTACTTAGTATCAGTTTTGGGTATACAATCATGCCTATCTCATTAAGATTTTTTATTCATGTTTTCATCCCATATTGTGATGACAATGCTACTCCTGCAGCTTTGACAATTCTACTCCTGCAGCTTCTTCTCTCGTACTTCCCGCCTGTGGAACTCGCTCCCGTATTCTTGCTTTCCTGACGGCTACTAACGACTGGACTCTAGCTCTCTCCCCACCACCGTATCACATTCCCTTCTCTCCACCTATGCATCTGTCATCGCACCTGCTTTCTCAGCTTTCTATTGCTCCTTTCTAACTAGTCTGTACTCCTCACAATTTTCTAATTAATCTTTTTACAGTTGTATAGCCCCCTGCACATCAGTAGCATTTCCGCCTTGCTCGGGGTGAAATGATTAAAAAAAAAATAGAATATTTACCAAGAATGGTTAAAGTTAGTAGGAACGTAGTCGCAAATATTCAGTGAATGTATTTGCGATTAAAGCAGCTTCTAAACTTTTAGGCTCCGTAAAATTATTTTCATTTTAATTCAATTAACACTCTGTAAATTCACACAAATGGGGTCTTTTACAAAACAATTCATGCAAGACATTAGATGTCTAACGTAACAAAACAGATAACAATTTTGATTTATCATTTCTCTTTACCAGAAAACTGTTCTTAATATGTACAGAATGTTTATATCGTCTCCGCACTTGGTATGTTGACTTCAGTCACTTTCTCACCGATGTGATGTGGTTTCCATCTGTCTATTCTAGAAATTGTTTAATGGCAACTTCGCTAGAGAGATTTTTCCCTGGTTCCCCGACCACGCGAATTTAATCGTGTTATTAGATTGGCATCTAGGTTCCACAAATTTACCGTTAAAATAGTTAAATGTAAACTCCACTTCTACCCCAAAAGTTCCTTCGCTCACACTTCCCGCCTATGGGTCTTCCTTCTGTTTACTTAATTCCCTGATGGTTACATTCTTAAAAAAGATTTAAATGCATCCTCAATTTCCATCTTCTAGATACCGTTTATCTTTTATCCTTTCTTCAATTCCTACTATACCTAGACTTTTTCTCACTAAAACACTCTCTCCCGCCTTACTTCTAATTATATGATTTAATATATATATATAATCATTTAACCGTGTGTATACCCTGCTTATATACAACACGCTAAAAAGCTTCTTCGGAGATTTTTTTTAAAGATGTCTTGAAAAATATATGAAGAAGCTTGTTAAAGTGAAACAGGTTAGATTAAAGTGTCAATCCATAAATTCAACTGATATATATATATATATATATATATATATATATATATATATATATTCCTTTATTTTGAACTACCAGTTATGAACGTAAAAAGGGTTAACTGTTAACGAAACTAAATAGGTTGAAACTATAGTAGCGTTTTCGGCTGATCTTCCCAACGTAAATATCGGAAACGGTTACTTGTTAGAGCTTCATATTCTTTCCTTTCAAGCATGCATTGAGCACTTTCTAAGACAACTGTTAACTGCTCTAATTTAAATCTAATTGAAATCTGACCAATAACAGTTTTGCAAATATATATATATATATATATATATATATATATATATATATATATATTAAGTATCTCAACTCATGTTCAATATCTGAATTTTAAATTGAATTTTGAAAAATAAAATGTTTACTTTAAAATTTTATTTCGGTTTAATTGAAAGCTAACTGATTAAATTTACTGTTTCTAGTAAGCAAAATACTCAGGTGTATTTCAAACAAATTATATTGATTGGAAATTTTCAATTTTTTTCTAATCTTTCAATTTTTCGGCCATTTTTAAGCAAATGATACATTTGTAAACAAAAGTTAATTCTCGGTTTTAAAAACCTTTCAAAAATTAAATATATTTCTGTGACACATAAATTTTATAAAATTAGCAAATTTAATGTTAAATGAATCTGATTTAAGCGAGTATTACTTATTTATAGCATGGCATTTAGAATAAAACTATTTCTTACACACAGAGTTAAACTTTCTGGCTTTTCCACCGTATATGTTGAGAGATTTGACAGATGCGAAATAAAATAGGTGTATGGCGATCACAAGTAGCATAATTGTACAATCTTTCCTGTAAGGGGAAGAAAACCTGAAACATATGAACTTTTAATTTACAGGTAGAAATTACAATACAAAAAATAATTTCAAATACACACAAAAATTAAGAATTTTTTAAAAATAGGAAGACACGAAATTTTTATTAAAATTTTTAATTTTCAATTATTAAATATTATCTTCGCTGAAAAAAGTTTTTAAACTAACCTCAACAAATCTTCGAAGTATTTTAAAAATAATTTTGAAATTTTATAAATTATTATAATTTAAAAAAAATATCTTAACATTTTATTATTAATCAAATTTTTTTCCTTCGCACTATAAATTCCTTAATTTATGTTATTTATTCAAACAATTAAAAGCCTATCTAATTAAATAATGTCATAGTTAGATGTAAAACATATTTTTACTATGATTTTTACAAAATAATGAATTTAAAAATAATTTCCTTTATTTCTAAATAAGTTATAAAAGTTTCATCAAAATTCAAAAATTATTTGATTTTTGCAAGAGCACCTAAATTAATGTGTTTGTCATAAAAGAACCAACTGAGTTGGGTCATTTTACATTTGCCATTATAAACTGTCGTAATAATTTGGTTACCTGCTAACTAAAATCAAAACTAAAGTTTTTTCCAAAAATTTCGAACGTGTTAGATTTTTAAAAAATTAAAAATAACAACAAAATTTGATCTTTTTTTTAAATAATAATATAAATATTTTGATGAAAAAGGTTCGTTTTTATTAAGTCTGGGGCTTTTTATATTCATACTATGCTGTTTTTTAGCGAGTTAGTGGAGTTACGTAATATATATATATATATATATATATATATATATATTGTTGTATCCTTTAAAGAGATTGCAAACAGACAAGGTGGTACTCGAGTGAAAGAACAGCAACACGTACGTAGATTAAAGCAGAGAGGTATGTTGTAAAAAGAATACACTACAACAAGATAAGAAATCTGGTAGCAAGCTAGTAATCGCCGAAGCAAGTCACAGGTATCCCCTGTGTTCATTATATGAGGCTATTAAATATATTCAGTCTACATAGGCTATACGGAGTGTGAGACATTCTGTTACAACATCTCCCCTTCAGCTAATTTTTCCATAAAATTTTGCTAAATACTTTTTCTTTTTGGAGGCAAGAAATAATTGACTTCTTTTCCTCTTCCTAGTACTTGTATGTCTTAACAATTTTTGTGCAGGTGAGATTTGAGGCGTTATCGATTTTCGGAAATCTAACACTTCTGTCACTGGCGGGGTTGGAGATAATTCCATTGATACTAGTGGAGGTATGGGGACTGGTATTTAGAATCCGTCATATATTACCTGCATTGGTAATTCTTCCCTAAGCGTGACATCTTCCGTATGTCTTGGCCTTAACTGATTAAAATGTCTCTTTCTTTCAAATCTTCTTCGTTTGAGCTTGTCAAGTCTTTTGGTGATAATTCCGTCTTCACAGAAGCTTTTTCCACCTTTATAACTTTTTAAGAAAACTCTGTCTCCTGTTTTGTAAAGTTTAGTCGCAAAGTTTTCTTTTTCTACCACTCCTTTCATTGCACTAGGCAACAGCCTGTCAAGCAGTGACAGAAATTTTATTTCTAGTAACTACCGAAAAACGTCAGAAGTATCTCCTGTGCTCAGTATATAAGGTTACTAATATTGTCAGCCTACATGTATGATAGGGAGTGTGGGACATTATATATATATATATCTAAACTTATTTATAAATAGAACATTGTCTGTGTATGCATGTGTGTGTGTGTGTGCCCGTTACCTATAAACTCCGAAACGGCTGAACCGATTTTCTTGAAAATTTACAGTTGTACTATAAGCGTCTGCGAATGTTCTTAGCTAGTTAACTGCTGTTGTTCCTAGGTCCACCCTGACCCGGAATGGTAGCACCTGTTAGGATCCCAGCTATGGGCAAATAGTTAACCCCCAGACTGGGGTAAAAACACTATGAAAGTAGAAAAATACACTTTTATAGAAATATGTAGATAAAAAATCGACTTTTATAGAAAAATATACATTTTTTAAGGAAAGATATTACCATCAATGCATTTTTGAAGAAAAACATTATTGCCATAATATATTTTTAAAGAAAAAAATTATTACCTCAATACATTTTTGAATGAAAGAAATTATTACCAGTAATACATTTTTGAATCCAAAACTAGAAGACATTTTCAGTTTTCTAAGATAAAATGAAATAAAAAAAATAAATTTTTCATCAAAATCTGACTAAATCAACTTTCTCACTATAACCGAACAGCAAAAAAAAAAAAAAAAATAGAAAAAAAAAGCAACTTAAAATCCTACCTTTTTGGTATTAATATGCAGTTAAACAAAACTCAAACTCAAACTATTTCCAAATTGCTGATGAGTAATATGGCGGATCAAACTACTATTGTTTTGAGGAAAACTTAATAGCTCTACATTTAGGCAAATCAAAAGTTTATTCTTTTGTGTTCTGATATTTAAAATAAAAAAAAATATTTTACTTCTTTTAATCGAAATAATATCCTTTCTTTCCTGAATGCTTTCATAGCAAGAGGCTTTAAACTAGTTCTGAGAATACTTTGTGATATAGTAACATCGACCGCATACATAATATATTACAAAATAAAGTTTTGCAGACAAGCGATGTCAAAATACAAGAGTAAGTAGCGACATTCTAAAGCACAGTAGACACTAAAATACTACCGGAATGTAATCAGCTGAAACATAATAAAACAAACCAAGAACAGTCGAAACAATTAGTCCGAAGTAAATTAAATGCAAAACTAAAAAAAAAAATCTCTACCCGCCATTTTCACGTCTACGTTATCCCAGACGAACATTAAGTGTCATGCAAGTCTCGCCAAGCCTTTTCCAAATAAAAGAGAAGCGGTAAAACTGCAAAAATTCGTTATTTATTTTTCTCTTTCATTATCTAAATTAATACGAAATTAGTTCGCTGAAAAAAATGACGAAGACTACTAAGATTAAAAAGATACAAGGTGTAAATAAAGTCTCGTTGGATCTCGCATATTCTCTTACCGTGTCAAAACTTTTGCAGTTGTCAGCCATTTTGTATCGATTTTGTGATAAGTTGTTAAAATAGTGTACAACGGTTATGAACGCTTTTGTTTATATGTCTACATATATTTTTTGTCATTATTACGTAACTCACAGGCACTCGTTTGATTTTAAAACTATGGGGTGCGATAGGTAAATTATCGCCATTTTATATTTTTTTAATTTCGCTTTGCACCGTTGTTTTTTTATTTTGTCAACTGCACAGTATAGTACGGTTTGTTGGGCACCATGAGGCAATTCACTCCACCAAATATTTGGAAGCAGCGTACCCTTACCACTGTCTGCCCTAATACGAACATTTCAAAGGTTTTGGGTATCAATCTGAGTACAGAGCAGGGGATTCAGAAAGAGTGGGATGATAATAGTTAAGAAGATACGGTAGCTCGGAAAACTCATTCTAATCGATTTGATAAGAGAATTTCCAAATTTGTTGATGAGGGCCGCAGACTCAACACGAAGGCCTAAATCAAAAGTTCTGAGAAGCTAGATCTCTCCTGTGACAAGAAAGTGGATGTTGAAAAACCCTATATCTGGTAACAGGACTCTGTACCATACCACAAAATCAGTAGAACCTAGTCATGATATGATTGTTAGACACTTTCTTCTGGCCACATCGCTCCTTACATCTGGTCACCTAACTCCCCAGATTAAAATTGTTTTGGTTAGTATGCGTGGGATGCAGTTGAGCAAGAGACCTACAAAAAATCTTACAGCATCAAAGATGAACTAAAGGCAAGGCTTATGGCAGCATTCACTAACTTAAACAATGAGACCGTCCGGAATAACTGCAGGAGATTCTGAAGTTGTCTGGTGGCCATGGTTGAAGCCAATGGCGATTTTATTCAATATATTTCTTCTTTAGTTTTTCACAACATTTTTGTGTAATTTTTATAAATATATCAGTTAAATGAGATGTAAGGGTTATTTTAACTCCTTGAGTAATTTAGGCAACAATTTATCCATCGCATCCTGTAATAATCTATCAACTGCTTAAAGTTGTTTAACTATGAACATCCTGAGTCTGATAATTATCTATTCTTGCGTAGAGCACTTTCTGGCATGAAGACATATTCGTATATTGAAAACATTGTCAATTTCGATTTCGAAAGAATTACAAGTATTAACAAAAAAATAAATTCCGGCCGAGTTCAAATTTCGGTCGGTTTCACTGCGTTCAATTTTGCACAAGTGCACTTAGGAAGCGTATGAACGGCTCTACTCACCCTAGTTTTGGGTTAAATAGCACTTAGCCTGGTCTATCTTAGTTGGTAACCAGTTTAGGAAAAGATCAATTCTGAATTCATAATATTTTAGGCGTACAGTATTTCCACTACGTAAAAAAAGTAACGTGTGTAGTAACACTTAGAAGGTTGTAGTTCTAACCTTCTCGTAGCATTAAGTTAGAAGATGAGAAAATTCTGCTATAATATATATATATATATATATATATATATATATATATATATATTATTAGAATACTTTAATCCAAAACTGAAAAGTAGGAAGGTAAATCCCAAGCACCTGATCCTAATTAATATTAAAAATTTTAATATTAAAAAATGTTACAGGAGAGCTCAATGTTATTAAAATTACAGAGCTAATATAAAGTAAAATACATTTTCAAAATTCAATTTATTTATCTTCATTTTGAAGATAAATAAATTTCATTCTCTCGGACGTTGCTGAGGAGATGTAAAATCTCTCTTAGGGGTTTTATGCCGAAATGTTCATTCAACATTTTTGAATTCTGAAAATTTATTTTGCTTTATATATATATATATATATATATATATACGCTAAATCTGGTCACTGATAATAAAAGCATCTATAATAACAAATATAATTCTATTTCTCGTCATTTTTGCTACTTCTTTTCAGAGAACTCAGTAGTTATATGTTTTTCTACACGAGCAAATCTGAAAGAACGTTGGGTTATTGAAATCGATGTTAAAATACCACCGTTGCTGTGATCTTAACGCGTTTTACGCTCAGCCTATTAGGACAAGGGGAGGTGTTGCGTGAAAGATTAGATCTCCAGGAACCAGTTATGCTTCATTTGTATTGTGTCACTTCCGATGAGTAGACACAACAGATTCAGGTAATTATAAGTCTCCACATGAAGGCAATTTTGACTTAAAGTCGGTTTTACTTGTGGTTTCTGTTGTGTACCTGTTTTTAGAAGTAAAAATTGAACGGGCGTTGAAACTTCTCAGAGTTACCTGCTGTAGTATAACTCGGAGGTGATGTTGGAGAGGTCTTCCTCAGAACAATCCGAGTTCGGCTACTTATCTTTGCATTACAATATTTTAGTGTGACAGTTTTAAAGTAGAACACAAATATATTATAGTATTATAGCAAGTGTTTACCCATATCCGAAGATTTGTTTTCCTGGGTCTCAGTTACCCACGGAGAGACCTAGAAATGCGGTCATTTCTTTTTTTGATTAAACACTTTTTTTTTTTCAAGTCTCTCATTCTCAGGTATCTCATCTCATTCGATCTTCTCAGCTAATGGCTTGTCTACCTTTTTCTCTAACGTTAAAAAAATAGCAAAGTTCTTTTACCATTTCCGATTATGTATATATTAAAAATGTTAGAAATGTCATTGAATCATTGCTAGCTTTAGCTGTTTTTCCTACATTAAAACTAATATTAAATCGTTTTGAATGTGCACGATTTACCTACGATTTAAAAGGTTAATGAAATTATCACTTACCATGAATCATTCTCAATGTTATGCACACTCGATGAGCAACAATCTTCTCATATCTACGTAATATCGCACAGTTAAACCCTATAAATTGAGTAAAACTGACAACAAAATCAAAATTAATAATAATAATGTTAATATTATCCGTTTTCTTATATTAAGACATTACTGATTCATGAACCGATCGGCCACACCAATAAGAGTTGTATTTTTTTACTCCCAGGCTCATCGAACTAGGCTCAAAGTGTAGTATCTCATTTCGGCACGAATTAATTATATCTATCAATTGTGTTTTTGTCGTCGGACAGAACGCAACAAATGAATGCGGGATATTTGGTAAAGGTGATTCCAACCCAGGGGTAGGACTACACTCATTGCACCAAAGAGGGAGGGTCGACGGAATATCGACGCTAGCAGGACGTTGATTGCGTTTCAGGGTAACTTTTGAACTTGGCCCATGTGATGAGAGGTTAGGTGGCTGAGTAGAAAAAAATCAACAACAACATCTTGGCAAAAGAATTCAGCAAACTTTCAAAATATTCTAGTCTTGAAGTAGTGTGTGAAGTGCCATACGCGATAAAATTTTGGGTGATCATGTCTCGAAAGAGTAGGATACCATTACTTTCTGCAGTTTACTTGTTACCAATCAGGTCTATATAACCCAATTTGCCCTGCCATTTAACCCATAGCTGGAGAAAGAAGCGACTGATTAATACCCTTCCCAAGGTTATTTGCTTTATGTGAATGTAATAAATTCACGTGGAAATCGGACTCAACCCTCTGATTTTTGTTCCAAGCCGATACCCACGGTACTACAACCTACATAGAAATTGCCAGAAAGTGGCACTTAAACTTAACCCCCACTTCAATAATGATACGAGTACTGGGAAATATTGGAAGTAACTATTGATATACAGGCTAAGGAAAACCTAGAAAACTCGTTTTTATCTGAAAAACAAATTATTGTGTTCATGATCTCCGATGATATATTAAGAAAAAATAATCTGAATGTATTAAGCTGAATAACTTTCTAATAAAATGTTCCATTTATCTCAGTTCTGAAGTAATGGACATAGGAAATGATTTTATCAGACAACAAATAAGATGAATCGGAATTATTAATATTACGCGTGTATTTCTCTCATTAAAAATACAACAGCAAAATAATCGAGAGGATTATATTAGCTACTTCCTGATTGTGGCAGAAAAGAATATATATATATATATATATATATATATATATATATATACAAATGAATAAGGAACAAGAAAATATTAACAACGTACTACCTGATGAGACATTGTCCTTACAATGTCGAAACAAAATGTACACTTTGTAGTAGATTACAATTTGAACTATACTTTTTAATAAATAACATGTTCTAAACTATAAGTTGTAATATATATATATATATATATATATATATAGAAAAGTCCTTATAATTATACAGAAAATAATTCGCTACTCGATTACATAATTATTGAAAAAAATAATAAAGCACTGTTAAAGAACTGATCCGACGCTACCTCACTATTATCTCTCTTTCCATTAACGTGGCAAAAAGGAAATATATATATATGTATATATATGTATATATATGTGTGTGTTGGTGTGTGTGTGTGTGTGCGCGCACGCGAATAGAAGAAGTACGAAACAAGTAAGAAAAGTGTCTTTAATCTAACGTTTTTCACTTTAATAAGCTTCAAGGATTCATTAAAGACGAATGATGTAAGAATTTATGAGACAGTATGTTGATTGAGGTATAGTTCCATTAAACAGGTACGTACTGTTTTTTTTTTGTTGTTGTTTTTTTTTTTTGCGCGTTGGCACAAACAATCAAACAGACATAATTTTTTTCTTCTACGTTTAATAGTCATCCATTGCTTTATCACACGTGACACGTATCTGGTCAATGAAACTATACCCCAATCAACATAATGTTTCTTAGATTTTTTAAATCATTCTTCTTGGCATAATCTCTGAAGATAATCTCTGAAGAAGCTTGTTATAGTGAAACATCTTAAATTAAAGACACGTCTTTTCTATTTGTTCTTTACTTATTCTCTTCACCATGTCGGATTCCGAACCATATATTCAACTCATATATATATATATATATGTGTGTGTGTGTGTGTGTGTGTGTGTGTGTGTGTGTGTGTGTGTGTATGTATGTATGTATGTAAAACGGTCTTTATTATAACAGAGAGGAATAATAATAATAATAATAATAACTTTATTATTATTATTAGTAGTAGTAGTAGCAATACAGAAGAAGTAGAATAAATAGTAGAAAAAAAAATAAGAGGAAGGAAAATGTTAAAAACCGCCAAACTTTATATTTTCAAGGCGTTCCTTTTGATATCTATGGATTCTCGTGACTTCTTTGGAAAGACAGTGAAGTGGTTTTCTTTCTATCTTCTCCACAGTAAGGAATTGGTTCTTATCCTGCACTGACTGCCATCGAAGACTAAAAGTCCTCTCTATCCTGCTGTTTAACCTATACATTCACCATTTTCCTAATGATTAATGTTTAGTAAACTCTACCGATTGTACGCGAATTTGAATTCGGCTTGCCAATTCAATTTCTGGGCTGATAACTGTTAAGTCTTCCACAGATTAACCAAGAGTACGATGCTTTTAAACTGGTCGTAAATAATGACTATACGACTAATTAAGTTGCTCAGTCAAAACTTTTGACATTACTTTCGACTTACCTCGCTAAATACTGACTTTGAATTAAATACTCTAATTAACTTACTTAGTAATTACATTTCTTAGTAATTGATTCCATAATTCGCATTTTAATTTAATACCATAAATAACCTAGAAGAGTAGTTTTTATTGGTAGTTGGGAAAAGTAGCTATGATTTTTTAGGATGTATTGTCAATAGCAAGTCTTCAGTAGTAGTGGCATTAAAAACAAAGAAGCCTCGGTGAAGACAGTTAAACGTGAACGCAGCAGGTGCTTTAGTTTGTAAGACTCTGATGAGATAAATAAATAATGGATTATTGTTATATATGCTATAAACAGAGTAGTTCAAAAGTAGATGGGCAGTAGATCGCAAAGCTTTGTGCATCGGTTCTAAGATGAGACCACTCCACATCATTCAAGAGCAGTTCCTGAGTATCTTAATGAAACATTTCCAGAGAAAAAGATTAGCCGATGTCATCTGATCCATTGGCCAGTACGCTCACCTGACTTGAGCCCAATACATTTCTTACTGCCCGCCTAATTTTTAACCAACATATATATATATATATATATATATATATATATATATATATATATGTTGGCCCAAAAGTTGGCACACAGTGAGAAATCCATACATTTCATTTTTTTTAGACTTCTATTAGGAAGAATAAAGTTCCATTTTAACTGCTTTTTCCGGTACAATCTTAACATCTTCACGCCCTGACTCAACAGTTCTCTATTCTATGTGTCCTACGATCTTTACAATCACATCGAATAACTCTCTATCTTTAATTGTTCTTCAGTCTTATATTTTATGAATAATCGTGAAAAAAATTGCTGACTATGAGCATATTTTGAAGAATCACGCGTAACATTACTGAAAACAAGAAAATTTTAATTCGTCTGTAAACAGTGTTTACATCTTGTTTAACAGTTTTATTAGCGTAAACACTATCCTTAGATGAAAAGTAACCGTCGAAGTGACCTCCCGAAATTTCCTCATTCATTCCTGGCAGATGAAGAATAGGTTATCAAAACAAATAGGCTAAAAATAAAATAGAATCAGCAGTTGAGTATTTCCAGAGTTCACACGAGGTTATATTTTTATTACTTACGTCATGGGAATAGAAAAGTTTGGTGGTTCGTAACGGTGTAGTTTTTTTTTTTTTATTTCACTGATCTGTCTGTAGATTTAGTAGTTCCTTTATTTGCCATTACTCGGTTAGCTGTAGTTCATTTTATTTTTATGTCATCATTGCATTCTGTTTTAGGCAATAAACCTCATAATCTATTTAGGTGAATTTAGTTGGAACTGCTGAAAAATAGGAATACAAAAGGCACAAGACAGAGATAAAGAAACAAGTAATTATTATGGCAATAACAGAGAAGAAAAGTCCTTGCAAAACTAGTTGTGTTTGCAGCTTTAGGAGTCCAAGTATGAAATGTTCTTTAACGTCCAAATAAAATAGACTGCTCTTAGAATGTTCAAAGTAGCCTCAAATAAGGAGAGGAAATTTCCTACCTGTTGTTCCTTGCTAGAACATTTGAAAAAAGAGGAAGATAGAAGGATTTTTGCATCGAGCCCGCCAAAATTAGGTGTCCACTGATTGGTCAAGGAAAATCGTCTTAGCCGATCAAACAGGCACATTTAGATTAGGGGTGGGTGAGAAGAGAAATTATGAGGGAGAAGTAGTAGTAACCTTTTTTTTATATACTATTCATGGCCCAATGCCTGTAGAGTAAGAGCTGAGACTTATAAGCTTTACGGATAAAAGTCAAAATAATAGACAGGAAGGCTTATTGGAAAATAATAAAATTGAAAAACTTTTCACACATACTTATCTCAGTTAACACGATTAGCGAACTGAACATAGTAAATAAGGTTATGGTAACATTTAATTAGGAGTAAGGAAGTGGTAAATTCAGGATTTCACGAAAATGAATCAAGAATTCGTAATGATAGCGAAATGCAGCTTGTTCGGTAAAGAGGTCACTTGTTCACAAGATTAACAACGAGAAAATAACTCATTAATTTAGATGCACAGTATGTAATGCGTATGAGTGTGGAAATTAAATGAGAGTATCATTCAGCATGCCAGAATGCAACACTATCCGTGAAAAGCCGCAATTTATCCATCGAAGAGTGATAAAGCAAAATAAACAAAAGCTGTTAAGAAATTGTCTGAACAAACCTATAGGCAATGTTTTAAAAGGTCATGCATCTTTAGGACATAGAAGTTAATGGCTCTCCACATATTATGTTTCTTTATTATCTGTATAATTTGCAGGCATTCTTGGGAAAGATAGTGACGCAGTTTATTGTTGAATTTTTCGTGGTTTTCCTTCTCTAAGATTAAATCCCAACCAACCCTAGAGAAGCTAGTTAGCAATACTATTTAATAAATATGTAGATTTATATGTGTTGGGGCGCTCTCCCCCATTTCGACCGAAATGGACTGTTCGAATCACTATATAAAATAGTAGTGATTATACCTCGAGGAATAAGTCGAGGAAGGAAGTCGAGTGAGCGAGTCAGTCGGGTATTTCCGGTATTGCACCGGAAGTGTTCTACTAGTCAATCTATCACGTCTCTACGACGATACTGTATACTAATTACCTTGTTCTGTATTCTACTTCTCTGTAAATACTTCTCTTTCCTATCAATACACCTACTTTTATACTATTACATTGTTTTGTATTATTTCACATAATTCTGTTACCCGACGTAACAATATGGCTACAAGTTTTAATAATTTGAGAATTAAAGAAAATTTAATAACAACATTTCAAAAGCATAATAGGAAAGACGGATCTGTAATATGTCGACTCGTTATTAGATGTAAACAAGAGTACCAGACTAAATATGACAACACTATTCGATCCGCAAATGAATGGTGGATTTATAACTATGCAAGATGGATTCTGACGAGAAAAAATTCCTTGCAGTAGATGTAGCAGTTGATTCAACAGAATCGCTCCGTTTCATGTCAGTGGAAAACTTAATGCCAATAAGTCGCAGAGTGTTACTCTGCTGGTTGCTTAGCATCAGTCATGTTGATATCAGGGAGAAAAAACTCTGCATGGTGAGTAGTTTTGTTTTAGGGGCATGAAAATTTACAAGCGGCTTTTTACTCCAGTTCACCATTGATTGGAATTCCTTGTTAAGAGCAGTTGCCAGGTTTAATTTTCATGATCTGTCGTATTTGCTACTAAGACAGGGGTAAATGATTGTTTCTTCTAAATAAATACCTAATTAGGAACCGATGAGATCGAAGAGATCATTGATGAAGATCAGAAACAGTGTTGGCCTAAAGAAAAAGAGTTGGATTCCTCTGCTTTAGTAAGAAATCTAGAAACGAACCCGTTCAACACAAATTTGTTAGAAGCGATTGGATTAAGACAAATATTAGTCCCTTGACACTAGTTTGAGTAGATGTCCAGCATGCTTAACCCATTTAACGAATATAACTATTTTTAGGAATATAGTTATT
This sequence comes from Ascarosepion bandense, assembly GCA_037127315.1. Classification (NCBI taxonomy): domain Eukaryota; kingdom Metazoa; phylum Mollusca; class Cephalopoda; order Sepiida; family Sepiidae; genus Ascarosepion; species Ascarosepion bandense. The sequence goes on from JBBBDQ010002149.1 coordinate 364,827, forward strand.
TATTCGCATAATTTTGTGAAAAAATATGTTTAATGTCAAGACATGCATTGAAATAGCAGTAATGCAATTAACTGGCGTGCCGATTAAATCATAACGCCAAACGTTAATCTTCATTACTTAGTTTCACTTATAATCTTTTCTGAAAATACCATGGACATAAGAGCAACTACGAAGTTTTAGAGAATTGAAAACAAAAAGGACAGTCATAGTTAACAGCAAAAAAGAGCTCCAATTTTAGATGCAGATATGAGGAAACGTACTTCTGCATTCAGTGGCCCGAACTGATTTTAGGTCAAAACCTGATACATCTGGATAATTTGATGTTTGTTGGGAATACGTGCAAGGTCTATGCAGACACCAGGCTAGAGTAGGTGTTTTAATAAACGAGTTCGTGTAATGATGTTGTAATGAAAACAAAAACAAAACTTATACATTGCATAAAAAAAGAAAAGCTGAAATTTACAAGGAACATACTCAGGAGAGCTTGGAAAATTTGACATCAACCACACTTATGGAAAGCAAGTAAAACAGAAGAAAACAATTCATAACCTACATACAGTGACTGATAGTAGTGGGTTTATGAGAGATACCAGAAAGATAAAATCTATTAACAACGACAAAGTAAAGAAAATTGTCTTAGGCGATTCGTTTTTTTTATAAATTACTAGCAGTATAGCCCGGCGGTGCTCGGGTGTAATGAAAGCTTCAAAACTAATCCATGGTCCTGGAGGTCAGACTCTTTCGTCGCTGTCACGAAAGACTTTAAAGAGCAATATTTGTTTCAAGTTAAAACGAAACCTTAGACTCAAAGAAAAATGAATGGATGTAAGTAAAATTTTGATTTCCTGGTATCGATATCAAATACGTTTTTTTAATCGTAAACTGAATTTTGAAGGGCAAATAAGCCCTCTGAGTAAATGGTATCATGGCTGAGACTAAGAACTACAATTATACCTACTTAGAGCCAAACCCGAAGCAAAAACTAAAAGAAAAGATCTGAAAAAAATACAGGCATACAGGCAGATAAAGACACACACACAAACATCTTGCCGTTTATATATATATATTACCGATTTTCTGCACTATTGTAAGAACTGCTACCTTGAAACTTTTGAATGTCGTTTCTTATGTCTTTGTCTATGAGTGTATCAAATTTGATTAAAATCGGACCACTCATTCTATAACCCGATTTTTTCGATTATCGATTTTTGATATTTATCCGGGGTACCTCGACACAAAACCTAGTTACGAACACTTGCAGACGCTTACAGTACAACTGTGTAAATTTTCAAGAAAATCGGTTCAGTCGTTTCGGAGTCTATAGGTAACGGACACACACGCGGAGACAAAGTTCCTTTTATAAATAAGTTTAGATCAGCCATTTGAATGTTATTTAAAGGCAGAAAATATTTGTAAGAGTTGTTTTTTAGATAACAATAGTTTGATGATACGAATATTATTTATTAATGAATATCTGTGGGGGAAGAAATGATGGATCCATACTTTTCCCAAAGGTATTTGCGCGTAAATGAATATAACGAACCCAAGTGAAATTTGGAAATCGACTTTCTGATTAAAAATCCTGAGCCATTATCAATTACACCACAACCACAACATTCTTGCTATTTCCAAATGGTCACCCATTTAGTCACCGATCCGGCTTCAATTTGTTTTGCCTCGGCGATCGTACGGAAAGGGGTGTTTCAACGTGATGTGTCCGTAAACCCAAGTGTGTCCAATGTGTCCGTAAGCCCAGGAAAAAAAAACAATGATCGATAATATGCAGAAGTACATAGAAGTAGAATTTTGTTAACTGAATATTTGAGTTAGTTTTAATAAAACAAAGAGGAATTTTTTTTTCTAATAAAAGAAACTTAACTCTTGAAATATCAGAAAAATGTTTTTTCTACTGTACGTAATAGTTAAAAAACCGCCTGATATTGTTTGAAGAAATATAATGAGAGGTTACATTGTCAGCTTCGTTTTGAGAAAACGCCATGAATAAATCTTAAAGAATAAATTGGTAATAAACAAGGAAAATGGGAAAAAGTTTAAATGTTGAAAGAAATTGTCAGCAAAATAAAAGAAATGTTAAAAAACAGATTTGAAAAGGGAATGGGTTCCAGTAAACAAACTTGTTAGCGCCATTTTGTAAACACCATTGATAGACAGTCACGGCTAAAGGGCTTTGAATAAAAATCCGATTGGCTTTTCTGAGTTTATAAATACTGTACTTGTGATCATGAAAGTGAGAGATAATATGCCTAGAGAGAAAGAAAGAAAGAGAGAGAGACAGAGAGAGAGAGAGAGAGAGAGATAGTATTTGGCAAGGGTGCAAAGACGATAGACGTTACCCGCTTATAATCAAGAAAAATGGTTCGATAGCATCGATCTATTTTGCTTAATCTTACTTGTGTCTCATATTGAATCAAACAAGAATATACTTTCGTAGGTTGAACCTACACTCACGTTCACGTATACGTATATGCATAACATAAAATCTGTCACAACCGCATCTAAAGCAATAAAGAACTGAATGAATACAAAATAAAATAAGAAGCTGAAATTTAAAGAAGGAACTTACTCTTTTACTTGTAATGATCACAAAGAATACATCGTATATTTAAAAAAAATAACATATTAATGCATTTGATGCTTACCGTAACGGGACTGACTAGATTTTTGCATAAGAAATGCTACTCAAATTAAAAGAGAAAAAAGTCACTAACAGGAAAATATTTAGAATATGTTTTAATCGCTTGATCTTTCACGGTAATTTGCGATCTTACAACGACTATTCTTGGCATTTTTTTAATCGTTTCACCCTAAGCAAGCCGGTACCGCTACTGGTGCGTAGGGGGCTACATAAGAGAAGAGTAAAGGTTTAAACAACGGGACAGCGAAAAGAAAGATGAACCAGTTACTGGGGGTGTCAGACAACGGGCAAGAGAAGGATGGAAATACCAGTGCGAAGACAGTTGCGAGGGTAGAGTGAGAAAGGAAAAGAACAAGATACACAAGATGGTGGGGAAAGAACGAGAGAAGGACTGGAGTCAAGTAGACAAGAGATGGTAATTGTCGTTGCATTTATATTTTTGGAGATTTTAGCTGTTAGGGAAGAAAGTATACGGAAGGGAGTTACAGAGGCGGAAATTGCAACAAAGGGATCTGATGGAAAATAAGTGCTGGCAGTATTTATTTTATTTAACTGTAAAAGGAAGGGAATTTGTTGCCAGTTTGATTGCTCGAGCACATTCTTGTGGTGGGTGGCATCAGTGAGATACGCTCGCCAGAGCAGAAGCCATGAAAACATTTATAGAATAGACAGAGGGAATCCACAACCTGCCGATGGGAAAGTGTCTGTAGTCGAGCTTCCAGGTCAGAACCGATCACGTTACAGATTCTCCTTTGGAACCTATCAAAAACCCTGAGATGAATGGCATGGGTGTCTGACCACATATATGACAGCAGTATACAATGTACGATCGGATGGTTAATTTGTATATGATTTATTTTCATTATCACAATGTGGGATGTCCAATATCAAAAAGTGATGGAAGTAAAAACAAAGAATATAAATAAAAAAGAAGGAAACAAAAAAAATCTAAATGAAAAGTATTGATTGCATACACAAAAGTGTAATGAAAACAAACAAAAAATAACCCAAAGATTGCCAACATGAGTAGCCACATCGACTTAAACAAACTTAAGCCGATGAATTCCTAAGGGAACGCGTTATAGGTTCTCAGAGCTGGGAAGTACGATAAAATAAACTTTTAGAGTAGAAGCGGTGGTTGCATCCCGGTGGTTTAGCAATAAAACTGTGTCACCTAATAACTAATTTAGTAGCACGAACAATGATAAAGACAACCTGTATAAAAAGTACCGGTATAATAAGATGTGCTTGTTGCGGGCTATAGTGGCTGAACATGCTGGTGAGTATAATCGATATTATAAATTATCATGTAGTCGAAGTACCAGGATAAAACACTTATCAGATCAGTTACCATAAAAATATTTGTAGAAAATACATAGAGAAGCGAGTTCACGTCAATGAGAAAGTGACCGAAGTCGAATGCCTTACATTACAAACCCTTCATTGGATTTTGCGATACATCTTTCGTAATGCGATTACATTACAGACCCTTTTTGGGGTTTTGCGATAACGTCTTTGGTGATGCGATTATATTGCATATACTTTTTTGGATTATGCAATTACATTTTTCTAATGCGATTACATTACAGATCCTTCTTTGGATTTTGTTAAAAATCTTGAGATATACAGAATTCAATGCAGATATGAATGGCAGATTCGTAAAATTTTCAAGATGGATTTTGACGAGAAAAGATTTCAGGCAAGATAGAGTGAACCAACTTTTCTTGCAGTAGACATAACAACTGATTTGATATAGTCTTCCCACTTCCATGTCAGTGGAAAACGTGACGCCAAGAAATTTTAGAGCGCTGCTTTGCTGACTGGAGTTTTGAATCAGCAATGCATATAACAGAAAATGATTCCCTGTGTTGGTTAAATGAAAGAAGCTTTGTTTTGGAAAGTGTTAAAATTTACAAGCTATTTCTTGCTCCAGTGAATGGAGGTTCTTTTCAAGAGCCGACGCTAGGTTTACCTTGTCAGATATGTCGGGTTTGCTGTTAGACAAGAGTCACATCTGCATAAATAACTAGTTGGTAACGATGGCATTGGCGAGATCATTAATGAATATCAGAAAATGCGTAGGTACAAGAATAATGCCCTGGTGTCACCGGTTTCAGTAAGCGAGTTCGTTCAACCCTACCTTCATTTAACGATTTGTTAAGAACGACTGGATTAAGTCAAATATTCGTCTTTTGACACCGTAGAACTTGTGTATGTGTAGATGACCAGCAAGCCAAGCCCTATCGAAAACCCTCCCGATATCCAGAGCATAGAGTCCCGAGTTTTGCCATTTATTAACGAGAGCTTGTAGACACATTTTAGGGAAGGCTGTTTATACGTCGACATTGAACCTGGTGAAACGGAACTTATGCTGTTTGCTCGAAAAAGTCGTGCGAAGATGCTTAACCAATTTGACATTGGTCATTAATTAGAGTTTCGAATACTTTACCAAAAAGAGCTAAGTGTCTTATAAGGCGATTATTTGAGGGGTCAGATAGTTTCCAGGAATAATAAAAAAAAGAACTATCGCAGATGATTTCTAAAAAGCTGAAAACAGCAAGGCATTTGTTGGAAAGTTTTGCGACAACAGAAGACAGCTCAGAAGCACATTTATTTAGGTCGACAGCAAGGATCTCGTCACATCAACTTGCCTTGTGGGCATCTAGTTTTGAAATTAAGGCAGAAACCAGTGTAAAGTTTATATCGCTCAGTAGAGCCTACGTTCTAGTAACGGAATCTGTTAGAGGTACTCCTGATAATTCGAGAGTGGAGTTAGAAGAGAACATCCAAGCAAAGCACTCTACTTTATCTGCAATAGATGTCAATATTTTCAATATATTGAAAAAAGAAGAAATTGAGAAACTGCTATTATCCAAGCGTCATTTTGCAGAGCAGTCACTCATCGCTTGAACCAAATTTGTGAAAGGCTATAAAGTGTCTCATGCATGCAAATAATGCCTTTGTTTTTTTGAGGACACGCTTGCACCCATTACAAGTAATAATAAAGACGACTTGTCGCTCTCGTAGAGATGGAAGAAGTACTTCCTGCGGGCTATAGTCGCTGAAGAATCAGGTGCGTATAATCGATAAGATGAATTGTCATCAAAAGATACTGGTCTAATCACGCGTTGTCGGTATAGTTTAAACCGTGCCGAGGAGAAAAATTTTATACCCACCTCTAACGGTCTAATAAAAGTCCATTATTCATGTATCTGAAATACTACGCATTCAATTAAAAAATATTCAGTAAATATATATTTATCCTTATCTTGGTGATTTAATCAGGAAAAATAAATTCCACGTCGAGGTTGACAATATACGTAACATGCTTTTGCGACATTTTCTTGAGGTAGTTAACGAAAAGAGTTTTAATTCAACAGCGCATTCAGCCACTGTCATTTGTATTAGTTAATTTCGTTATGTAAGCGAGGAGATATTATATCAAGGCTTCTGGTGATGCGGCAGATAACACGAAGAAATTGAATCATTTCTTTTGTAAGACGATCATTGCGAAAATATTTGAAATGGCTTTATAATCGGTTTGCTGATTTCGAAGCTTCTACAATTTTGCAAGGCATCCTGACATTTGAGAGACCTTGAATGAAAACTTTGACTAATAATAAGGTGTTCTGTCAAGCAAAGCAATGACGCATTAGCAACTAAAGGAAAATAACATTGTTGATGCTTTTTACAAAATCTCTAGAATTTTATAATCCAAAAAGTCCATCATATTGGTCAAAGAAGTCATCGAGGAGAGTTATCCGACGTCAGATTCTAACTTGATTCAGATTCAAACATAGATTACAGCGAATTATTATTATCTCCGCCTTAAACCGGGGATATTGTATTCGGTCACATTTGTCTGATTGTTTGTCTGTCTGTCCCTGGTCAAGTTATCTGAAGTTCTACTGGATGGTTTCGGATGTAAGTTTCAGGAATAATCTGCCTGATTAGATTTTGGGTTCGGTCCGGTACGGAATAAAATTTCTGGGTTATTTTTCCTTTATTTTATTAATATTTTTGTACGTTTCGCATGCCAAATACTGAATTACCTCCCCAGATTACTTTACGTTATTACATTTTCTGTGACGCATTATTTTTTCACAAAATTACATTGGTCGAAGAAGTCATCGAGGAGAGTTATCCGACGTACCAAGGAGAAAAAAATTTATACCCACCTCTAACGGTCTAATAAAAGTCATGAAATATTAACAAAATATAAGCTGACAAAATATTTATTAACGCCCCTGTCACTAGTTTAATGGTTATATTATATATTGTTTATTGGTGCATGCAAGTTTAATGGAATATACAAATTTGAGATTTTCCATGATAGATATGATCTCCTGGTTGGATCATTGATTAAATTTCCTCAAGCACTTTGTTCATAATAAGCTGAATTTATGTGGAGTTATCGTAATGAATAAGCAATTATTTTACATCAAAATTTGTATTATATCTTCGTCAGTTCTTTAGTGTAATCCATTTTTGCTGAGACTATTTTCGAAGCCGTAGACCTACCATTACCGCTTCTGACGTCCTTGAGTAAACATATATTATTATTGCAATTACACTTTCATCTGTAGAACTTTGCGCGCGCACAAACATAACACACACACATATACTGAAATATATATATATATATATATATATATATATATATATATATATCACATTCTGTAATCTAAGAAGGATTTATTAGAACAATAAGACAAAGACAAACTGACGCATGATTTTTAACATTTTGGTTTGCTTTGCTGCCATTCCGATAAGCTACAAAAGACCAAACTTCATGTGAAAGTTTTCTAATAATCAGTAATAACGTTTGCAAAGTTTTGCAGACAAACGGATTCTAAATCTGGTTCAAAGTAAATGAGTTTTGGTGGCATGTTTGTACTCTTGATCGATATTTGACTGCGACTGACCACCCAGTCAAAAAAACGTATAGGCGTCAATAATTCTCATGTAGCTTTACTACAGTTATAACAAGATTTCTCAGAAGTCAAGGGTTTTGGGGATTTTTAAAAAGTCTATGTATTTTACACTCTAGCCCGTCAAATAAATTGCCTGTCAAATACATATCTTTTTAAACAAGTACTTCCAAATGCAGTCAATAGTACACTGCAATAAACCCTGTCAAAACCTATATATATATATATATATATATATATATTCTACATTACTCGACGACATAATTATTGCAAAGAATGAAATATTAAGGCACTGTTAAACAGCAAACACTCGGCAAAAATGTATTAATTGTTAGTAAAGTTTAATAACTAGTAGTAATGAAAATGAACTGAACCTCTCTAATAAACTGAGCCAATGCTTCCCACCTAATGCCTTTCTCTTTATGAGCGTTGCAGGTGGGATATATATATATATATATATATATATATATATATATATATATATATATATATATATATGTATTGTCATCCGCAGACAGATCTGTTTCGCCGTATCACAGCTCATCAGTACGGTTAGACTCTGATTGCTTTTTTACCCGGGATTGAAACCCGACCGAAATGGCGTCAGTCGGCGACTCTACCCCTGGGCTATGGGCGTTTGGTGGAGGTAGGCACACATTTTAGCGCATATCATTATACGCGCCGAATAGCTAGAGCGCTCTAATTCATTTCACTGTATGAGCGATGCGTACATGCCAGAGTAGCTATTGTTTATCAGAGTCTACTATTTTCCCAGAGTGCTCAATCATGTGTGTGTGTTACGGAAATTAACGAAGATTAACGAATCTTAGTTGTAAACAACCGACAATTTGAAATGATTTGTTTGAACATCATTTTTGATCGATACTCATATTTAAGTAGATATTCTGCTTTTAACTAAACAGTATTATATATTTATATCTACCGGCTTGATTATTTATGTGTGTCATTCATATATATATTCTTCTATATATACGAATGACACACACACACACACACACACACACACACACACACACACACACATATATATATATATATATATATATATATATATATATATATATATATAACGTTCTTTATTATAATAAGAAGGATGCTGCAATCTAATGTCCAACTCAATAAAATTCATAGGGAAATAACACTTTGACAGACATCACACACATTCTTTACTTTTACACAGTAAAACATGGATTTTTAAAAAAAGGATATATATATATTCTTAAATATGTAATTTTTATGCTTTCAAAATGAATAGACATACAATTTTGAGAAAGATAACTAAAGGATAATGCCTTTTTTATTGCTTTTTGAACAACTATTCGCACAATACAACGATTAGGACCCATTCAAGTAGGTGATTACTAAAACAGGTTTATATGAACGTAAGAAAGGCTGAATTATATGAGAATATGTAGGATAGATAACTGCTGACTTGTAGAGTTTAGAATTGTTATTATCGCGAAACATTTTCTCTGTTGTACAAAATATAGGCACTTGGAAAGAGGCTTTTTGATTAGACTTTCCTTCTTACCAATAAAAAGCGCAAAGAATGACAATAGTTTAAGCTTTTGTAAATAGCATAGTTTGTTATAGCTGTAAATGCATGAAGTAGTGGCAGTAAGGAATATAGCATGTCAGAAAATTTTTCATGGACAAGTAACTAAAGACTTGTAATGTTTTTACGCGGAATAATAGTGCTAAGTGAGGAATACTTCCTCAAACACAAGTCCTTGTAAACACATTTGAACTCTGTCAAACATCAAAAGATAATTGGACTGCTTTCTGTCCGGATATGGCAGCGATTACACCATTTGTTGTCTGAACTGAATCATGGAAGGATAAAACATGAGTAGGTAAACACAAGTACTTTCTCGGGTTGTATAAATAGCTATATTCCCGTTATCTTTTGTTATGGATCGTAAATACTTGTTCCACCTATGGTCAAGCATGAACTCCATATTCAGTCGGCATTCAAAGCAAGGACTAGTAAAAATCCATGGCTTTTCCGGTGATGAAACATTACAAGCTTGGTTTCGGAGACATTAATATTTGTAAGCCAGTTTTAGCCTAGTGAACTGTAGAGCTATGTCAGAGGAGATTGTAACTGCCAAGCTCTTTTTTTGGGGAAGTGTATCTTCACATATTATACTAGCTAAATGTCTGAGAATATTTTTAAGCAGATCGTTAATATAAAACAGAATATTGGTTTCAGATTTAAATTCTTCAGAGGTTAGCCAGATAAACCCACACCCGAGTAAAGCTTCAGGACCCAACAGTCAAGAGGTAATAATAAAGGATAAAGACATTACTCTGAATGTAAATGAGTTTCAAATAATCCAAGAATTTCAGAAAAATCTCGAAAATTTAGTTTCGAACCTTATGGAATAGTTCTACAGACAAACAAAGAAGTGTACCAATTAATGAGAAGCCACATCTCCTGAGGACTTGCAACAGCAGAAAGAGCTAAAATGTCACAAAAATAATGATATAATAAATATGTTGACTTTCCACGCTATTAAAGTAAAGGTTAGGAAGGAAAATCTGATAAATACTGGAAAAGGTGGTAAGAGCTACTGAATTTGAGAATCTGTAGTGTGAAAGAAAAGAAGAAAAAAACAAAATTGATGAAATAAACAGGCGAGAGTCGTCTCTGTTGTCGTCTTCTTCTTCGTCGTCGTCTTCGTCGTCGTCCTCTTCTTCTTCTCTTTCTTCGTCTTCTTCTCACAACACAAGCACGGTCAACAAGAAGCAAAAATCCTCTGCCGTTCTTAAAAAAGCGGCTTGTTTTATCCAGCTGAGGACCGACCAAAATTCGCATGCAAACGACGAGACAACAAGATTTTACCTTACTGTTCGAGATCGCGTGGCATAAAACTTGGTCGCCGCCATTTTGGTTCTTTTTATCACAAAGTAACTGGATTCTACATGACGCACAGACTCGTTGGCGTTTTCGAAGGCGTTTTCACAATTTTTTCCACAGAATCCTATTTTTCGGAAAAAAATATTTTAAGTGAAAGTTGTTTTATAACTTCAACCGGTTACTCGCCCAATGAATATTTCCTGATCAGGAAAAGGTTAATATTACCATTGAAATTGGTAATATTAACATTTACACGTTTTGTTGGTAAAAATCTATTCTTCACTCTTCAGCTTCTTTTCTTCATACTCAAGCCCATCGCTCTTCTATTGATATTTTCATGGCAAATATTCAGAAATAGTATTTTTTTACTTTCACTGTTTCCGACTTTTACATTTAAGAGACGCAGTGCGGCATCTACATAAACGAATCCCCAAATCATCATTCACTCTGCATTCCAAATGAAAGAAAGATATTCCATTCAAACAGATTTTTTCAAGAACCGCTACTTTGTGGAACAGATTCCAACTTTTTTCCTTCATTTGAAACTCTACAGGTTTAAGAGCTTCAAGTCAAGGGTTAAACGCATGTAAGTAGCGCGTTTCAAACAAAATACAACTACTCTTTGAAAAATGCGCTACTTAAAACATATTTTCTTTCGTTTACTTTACATTGTTATATCACTGAAGATGACACATGTGACTCGAACGTTCGGACACAGTCTTGACTTCCAATTTCAAGATGGAAAAAAGAAAATGAAGGAATTAAATAGAGACATTTTTAATCGTTTCACCCCAAGCAAGGCGGTGCCGCCACTGATACTACATCAGAGCGTTTAGGCAGGAGGAGAGGGAAGAGAAAGACGAACTGGTCACAGAGAGTTTAAGAGAATTGGCAAGAAAAGGATGGGAACACAGTTATGAAAACAGTAGCAAAGGTAGTAAGGAATGAAATGAACACGATACATGGGGTGATGTAGAAAGGACTGGAGTCAAGTGGATAAGGAATAGGAATGCAGCTTGCATATAGATTACTGAAGGTTGTAGCCATCAGGAAAGCAAGTATATGGAAGGGAGTTCCACAGCCGGATGTGCGAGAAAAGAAGCTTTGGAGAAAATTCTGGGCTGCATTTAGTTGATCTAACAGTAAATGGGTGAGACTTTGTTGCCAGTCTGGTTGCACGAGTAAATTCTTGTAATGGGGACAGAAGTTACTTAAGTTCGTCGGAACAGTCGCCATGAAAATATTTGTAGAAGAGACAGAGGGAAGCCATATCCCGCCAGTAAGAAAGTGGCTGCAGTCGAGCTGCCAAGTCTGGACCTATTACATTACAGATTCTTCTGTGGGCCTATGTATAGATGTAAATAATGAGCACTTACTTTTAATGTAGTCCTTTCTAAGCAGGCTCGTATTATCTTTTGTCGCAGATAAATTCGTTTTGATTGAAAAACAAAAGTATGAAGACGGTGAAAAATATGGCACCGCCAAAATCGATTCTTATGGAAGAAAAAAATTCAATGTTTGTTTTTACAAAATATTGCAAAGATAAAAAAATTTAGATGAAATCTTTAAATAATCAATAATAAATGATGCATAATGTACACATATTTGGATTGGCGAATCAAAGTAAATGAGTTTGAGTCGGGAAGTATTTTGATGTATGATCGATATTTTTGTGGGGAGAGGAGGAAAATGTTTTTTTTTTATTAAAATGTAGACATAACGATGAAACACAATGGTCGCATTTATCCAACTTGCGTCTCATTCTTATTCATGTATCTGAAATACTACGCATTCAATTAAAAAATATTCAGTAAATATATATTTATCCTTATCTTGGTGATTTAATCAGGAAAAATAAATTCCACGTCGAGGTTGACAATATGGGTAATATGTTTTTGCGACATTTTCTTGAGGTAGTTAACGAAAAGAGTTTTAATTCAACAGCGCATTCAGCCACTGTCATTTGTATTAGTTAATTTCGTTATGTAAACGAGGAGATATTATATCAAGGCTTCAGATAACACGAAGAAATTGAATCATTTCTTTTGTAAGACGATCATTGCGAAAATATTTGAAATGGCTTTATAATCGGTTTGCTGATTTCGAAGCTTCTACAATTTTGCAAGGCATCCTGACATTTGAGAGACCTTGAATGAAAACTTTGACTAATAATAAGGTGTTCTGTCAAGCAAAGCAATGACGCATTAACAACTAAAGGAAAATAACATTGTTGATGCTTTTTACAAAATCTCTAGAATTTTATAATCCAAAAAGTCCATCACATTGGTCGAAGAAGTCATCGAGGAGAGTTATCCGACGTCAGATTCTAACTTGATTCAGATTCAAACATAGATTACAGGGAATTATTATTATCTCCGCCTTAAACCGGGGATATTGTATTCGGTCACATCTGTCTGATTGTTTGTCTGTCTGTCCCTGGTCAAGTTATCTGAAGTTCTACTGGATGGTTTCGGATGTAAGTTTCAGGAATAATCTGCCTGATTAGATTTTGGGTTCGGTCCGGTACGGAATAAAATTTCTGGGTTATTTTTCCTTTATTTTATTAATATTTTTGTACGTTTCGCATGCCAAATACTGAATTACCTCCCCAGATTACTTTACGTTGTTACATTTTCTGTGACGCATTATTTTTCCACAAAATTATTGATATTAGTTGCATTATTAATTTGATATTTATCCAAAGCAAAACAAATATAAAATACACAAAAAGAAATGTGTCAAAATACAATTTTGTTGTATTAAAAAGTAAAAAAAAATAAACTCTTCCGTAATATTTGCCGCCTAATACTTGATAGTATTTATTTATTCTACTACACACTCTTATATATATATATATATATATATATATATATATATATATATATATTCAACGACTACAGAAAAATATGAAAAAATATTTGTCAGATATGAAAAATATGAAAAATATTTGTCAGATATGAAAAACAAAATGAAAAAATATTTGTCAGATATGAAAAATAAAATGAAAAAATATTTGTCAGATATGAAAATAAAACTAAACTAAAATGAGCTATAATCTTAGAAAATAAACAGCGTTTAGTTAGAACTATTGATTTGAATAAGTTCTACTTTTTCTTAAAGGCAAAACTATTATTTTGGATTTCAAATACTTCTTAAAATAATAGTAAATAATCATGTCTTCTTAATCGTTGAAATGATGTCGGTACTGCCTTGGTGAAGGTTTGAGATCTTTGACTATTATTATTATTATTATAATAAAATTGTGACTTTCATTTCGTTTTTTTACACGAGAGTTACGCCCTGCCAATACCTTATAAATAATGTATTTTGCTTTGATCGCGTAGAAAGACGAATGACATATCAGATACGCTACTTTTTTTCAGTGAAAGAAAGTAAGAAAGAAGTGTGTAACGTCTTTTGCTAATACTTCATAAATAATGGTCAATTCTGTTTTGATTGCGTGAGAAGACAGTGTACATATCAGAAACGCTACTTGGTCTCTGTGAAAAATGAAACAAAAAAAGGAAAATAGAATTGTTGAACGTCTTTTTCAGTGAAATGTAAAAAGTTGTCAGTTTTAAATCTTTTCATTTGTGTCTCTTTATTTCTTAAAATAACGACAAGCGTTCATACATTCAGATCCGAAGAGGAATCGGCATAGCTGATTTAATACATACAATTGCATGAATCGGCATTTCAGAAGCTGAGTAGAATATTGAGAGACATGAAAATTTCGCTAGAAACAAATAAGAAAGTACTGGAATGCTATGTGATGCTTGTTCTTCGATATGGCGGTGAATGTTGGACAAATCAAGGATGAAGAAGAGACTTGAAGCAACTGAAATTTTGTTCATCAAAACTATGCAGAAGATACTATGAACCGAACATGTGAGCAACGATGAGGTTCTGGAGAGGATAGAAACGAAAAAGAAACTAACAAAAAACATCAAGAAAAGATAGCTCAAGTTCTTGTAATGAGGAAGAAGGGCTTGAAGAATCTAATACTCACAGGTCGAATACAGGGAAAGAGAACTTGGTGGGTTTGAGTAAAAGAATGTTAGACTGAGGTTTGGGTGAGGTAACAGGAGAAAGTGTGCTAAGGACCACTAGGAATAGGAGATGTGAATGGTCATGATCGTCTACGTTCGGAATAAACATAGCACATAGAAGAAGAAGAAGAATTGCAATCGTTTGTTAAAGTTGTTAGGCCCAAAAATGTAACGATATGATAGGGACATTTCTATTTTTATATATATTTTATTGTAGTAGAATTCACCATAAGCTTATTCGATCAGTAACTGAAGAATTAAGATTCATTGAAAATTTGAAATAAAAAACCGTGAAATTTTCAATGATATAAATTGGTTATTATTATTATTATTATGATGTCATTTTTCATCCTATTTCGATTTCTGCTTTGGTCTCACTACCAACCAAGTCTGCGGGGAGACCTAAGGCATTATTATTATTATTATGTCATTTTTTCATCATATTTCGAGTTCTGCTTTGGTCTCACTACCAACCAAGTCTGCGGGGAGACCTAAGGCAGGTCGTGGCGTGTTGTTATGACTCCATTTCATGTTTTTCTATTTTCCCTATCATCCCTAGCATTACATAGATAAAGTTTTCCTCGGTGTGTAGGCTGTACTTAATAAGACAATTTTTTGTATATCTCTTAAGCTGGGGTTTCCAGGGATTATTTCAATGTGTTGTTTTGTTCCATTTTTTATCATTCCAAGTGCACCTACTATCACTGGCACAACTCTTGTTTTCAATTTCCACATTTTTTTCTTTTTATTATTATTATTATTATTATTATTGTTGTTGTTGTTGTTGTTATTATTATTATTATTTTCTATTTTTTTTATTACTACAGTTAACGGCAACTTTACGATACCAAACATCCTTCATCAATTTCAGCCTACTTAAGTTCTGTCAGTATTTTGTTGATAAACCATTAAAATCATGATGTCGACTAAAGACATTTATTTCTTACACCCAACTGAAGAGGTTGTCCTCAATCTTCAATATTCGAGATTTCACAAATAATATCGAACATATTAAATTGAAGATCGCTTTTATCATATCAATTCTAAATCAATGGACATGACAAATTTCTATGACCTTTTCACCTATATGATTCAGTTCAAATTCTTTCAATGGAAAACGACATTGTTGTTAATAACAATTAAAACGTGATAGCTATGGCTGAGACAGACATTATAGTGGTAGTAACTTTTGCAACACTGCAACTAATAATCATAATACATAAAAAGAAATATAGGAGACATGGGGACTGGGAAGCATATTAAGAAAAGAAATATTATTAAGAGCATTTTTACAGTAATATTTAAACTGTAAAAGACCCAAGAGCCACTTGAGAAAGTCGGTTACAGAGTAAAACGTAATGGGCGTAGCTTCGTGGATTCGTAGGGAAGTTAACGGTAAACACTACACTAGCATAGATTAAGATTGTTGCAATTGAGGAAGGATTCTTTTGGGAGTAGCTCCAGAAAAGTAACGGTTGGTGAATAGAAACTGTTTCAGTGAAACTTACGTCCGTGAGAGCTTACTATGCAAGATTAATTTAGGTTTGGATTTTTACTTGGCCAAGGCCACTTCCCAAAGTAACTAAGTCCTTACATACCACCATTATTTTATAAGCGTTGAAATCATTCATTAAACAAGCAAATGGAAAGTGTAATGAAATTGACAAAGCATCAATTTGCAACTATAAAGTGTATTAACAATAACAAGAAATACATACATTACATAGATGTTGAATCTTTTGTTTGAAAGTGTCTTCCATGGACTGCATGAAAATTGTGTTAGAGCTTTTGAAGTAAGTTGAAATGTTCATTGTTGTCGTAAGTTTTATCAGTGTGATAAGAAATTCGTGTGATGAATATTATTGCTAAAAGAATTGTTCAGTTATAAGTATTCATTATTAACGTTCATTTTTGTAGTGTACAGAAGAATGAATTAGTAAGAGAGAGTGAGTTGGACTCAAAATTTTACATGATTTGTGCGAAGAAAATGCTGCTGCCAACTGACAAAAAATAGGCGGTAAATTGTTTATATTGGTGTTCAAACGTTCTTACGATTTGGCGGTAAAAATGTAGTTTACTTACCTTGATTCTGATTGGCTAGCACAAACCAATCAGCAAATAGCTTGCATTTATTCAAATATAAAATGTTTACATGCAAAATGTAATACGTACAATTGTGTGAATGCGTAAGTAAGTGTGTGTGTTTCACCCGGTGTGTCTGTGCATATGACATTCTAATGAATTAAATACGACCGAAATAAGAGGTGTTCGATTCAATGCCGAGTCTTGTCTGCGATGCTTAGAACTGGTGGGAATAAGGAATGTATATTTTTACTAAGCTACGAAAACTAGAAATTGAGAAGGGCTTGGATCGCCCACGTCAAGTACGTTCAAAGCGTTTAAAAAAGTAAACCCCAGAAGATTTCTATTTTTGCCTCGGATTAGGTCATTTGCAGTAGTCTGCAATAATATGAATCTACTTGTTTGGCTTTAAAAATATTGTGTCATTCGTGATTGCATCAGATTTTACTCACATCCAGAGACTCGACTATCGATTATTTGCCTTACGGTCATTGTCTCTGATGGACATTACTTTAAGGAAGCGCAAAAAAATTAACGTTGCACGTACACACTGGCAATCTATACAGAGAGATCGCAGATATTGTTGGTGTCAGCCTTTCAACTATCAGTCGTATCATAAAGTCGACGAAAAAACTGGATCTATCAGTCCAAAACTTAATGGAAAATGCAGTCGGAAGAAAAAATACGACGTCAAGAGAGGGCGTATATGTGATCATAGAAAGTGTGAAAGATCCTAGCAGGACATTATTCGTTTTGTTTCAATTAAATTTGCACAAGGGTGTGATGTGGTTATACAACTTCAATAAAATGTTTAAAAAAACAACCAGTTATTTATCATAACCATTAAGCCACAGTCTGATTAACATTTAAGAGAGAGTTTTTCCTGTCTTTCTATGCGATCCGGTGTTGTCAAATTAAATAGTTTTTTTATCTAACTGAAAAAGTAAATTATGTTCGCTTTCTCTTACTTTTCCAGTTCTTTTCATAATTTCTACCAGTGTAGAAATGGAAGTTTGCAAGAGCAACGAATAAATTCCTTAGTGTAAATTTTAACGGCACTTGACATTTCCACTACTTACATTTAATACAATGTCTTCCCTGTGTAGGCGTCGGAATTCGGCTACTGCAATTTATTGCAAAAGTATGATGTGTGACAATTTAATTCCCAAAAGACAGGTATGTGTCATTTCACCGGATCTGTTCAACTTGTACAGTCAGAATATTTTGAAGACCCTAGAATTTATGCCTGGATTCGTAATCGGAGGCCACAATTTAAACAACCTAAGGTGTGCAGATGATACAGTGCTCATAACAGACACAGAAATGAAGCTACAAGACATCCTACAGAAGGTAGCAGAAGAAAACAACAAGAAAGGACTAGAAATAAACTGCACAAAAACCGAATGCATGGTCATCAGTAAAAAGGGCAGCCCAAAATGCCAAATACAGGTCGGAGATACCAGAATCAAGCAGGTACAAAAATTTAAATACCTGGGAAGCGTTATAACAGAAGACGGAAAGTGCGACATAGAGATCCGAAGGCGAATTGGCATAGCGAAGGAAGCATTCCAGAACTTGAGTAAAGTATTAAGAAACAGGACAATTTCGCTAGAAACTTGGAAGAGAGTACTGGATTGCTACGTGCTGCCCGTCCTTCAATATGGCAATGAATGCTGGATAATATCATCAAAGATGAAGAAAAAACTTGAAACGACTGAAATGTGGTTCTACAGAAGGATACTGCGATTATCATGGCTCGAGCATGTGAGCAATGATGAGGTCTTGGAAATGATGGAAACAAAAAGGAAATTAATCCTGAGCATCAGGAAGAGACAGCTGAAGTTCCTGGGACACGCAATGAGAAAGGAGTGGGCTTGAAGAATCTGATACTAACCGGCTAGATAGAAGGTTAAAAAGATAGGGGAAAGCAACGGATAACATATTTGAAGGACCTAATCAGGTGAATGACGGAACGAGGATTGCATGGTGTAACAGGAGAAGGCGTGCTCAGAGCCACCAGTGATGGGGAAAAATGGAAGGCCATGATCGCCTACGTCCTGAAGGGACAAGGCACATAGAAGAATAAGAATAAGAAGTCACGTCCAGACATTAGTCCAACTTCCGGTTACCGATCAGATGAGTCATTTGTTTCCCAGCAATAGATGAAGTCGCACGTTTTAATGTTATACAGCTAGATAATTTGGAGAGGCGGTTTAAAATAATGTTTTCTGTGAAAATTACTGAAAGCATCATGAATCACTGACCCTCTTAAAAGAGGATATATTGTAAATTCCATCAACTGATTGATTAGTTTGTTTTCTACTACTTATCAGCCCTGTTTTGGCAGGTTATCTGAAGCCAGAAAATATTTTTAGATTGTAAGATATTTTCTAATACTAATGATTGAATGATACAAGTTTTATGAATTATTTTATAACTGGATGGTAAGAGCTAAATTCATACATTTTACCAGGTTGTTTGCATTCGTGAAAATTTTCAGTATTATTTTCAACCATTTCTGAATATTAGTAAATCATTCTCCATGGAGAACTTTTTTCAATTAGGTTGATAATAAAAATCTTAGGTACCAAATAAATTGGACTTCTACTCTCTGATTAACAATTCTGAGTCATTATCTATTACTCTACGCGTCTAATGTCCACCTGTCTGTGTATGGACCAGGATTGATAATGCTTAACTTCGGTAATCGTACAGGAACCAATGTTTCAGTCGGAAATGCTATGAAGAAATTGTGATCTTTTAGTTACACTGTCAGTTTTAATAGCTAAATCCACTGCTAGGAAGGTGGGTTCACTGTGTCGGGCCAGGTATTTTCTGTCTGAATCCAACTTGCACATATACAAATCAACTATCCGTCCGTGCATAGAAGATTGCTGTCATATCTGGTCATCTCAGTTCATCTCAGAGTTCTCGAGAGATTGCAAAGATGTCAGCTCAGTGTTCTCGCCAAGCTCCAAAGAAGATAGGTCGCGACTTGGCAGCTCGACTCCAGCCACCTATTTCTCGGCGGGATGTGGCCTTCCCCCTGTCTCTTCTACAAATATTTCGTGGCTGCTGCTACGACGAACTTAAGTAATTGCTGCCCCTATTGCAAGAATTTACTCATGCAACCAGACTGGCAACAAGGTCCCACCCATTTACAGTTAGATCAACTAAATACAACCAACAATTCTAGTCCACAGCTTCTTTTCTCGCACTTCGGGGCTGTGGAACTCCCTTCCGTATACTTACTTTCCTGACGGCTACAACCTCCAGTAATTTAAATGCAATCGCCTTTCCCATCTCTTATCCAGTTGGCTTCGGTCCTTTTCACATCACCCTGTATATCTTGTTCTTCTCCTTTCTCTCTACCTTCGCAACTGTCTTCACACCTGTGTTCCCATTCTTCTCTTGCTCTTTCTCTGTAAGTGGTTCGTCTCTTTCTTCACTCCTCTTCTGCCTAAACATTTACTCTCTTATGCAGCCCCCTGTGGCGGTATCGATTGTGGTGAAACGATTACAAAATGAAGATGCCAAAAGTAGGTAGCCAAAATAAGCAGAAACAGATAGAATTGAAAGTGCCGAAAAGTTTACGAAAATCCGTTCAGAGGAAAAACCCCGAACACTGCCCACATGACAATACCTCTGCTTATGGTGTCCCCCTGTTGCAAAGTAAACAAATTTATTATCCAAATATGATCCAATCTTTCAATTTTAGATCAAATCAGCCATTCATTATCGAGCAGTAGAATGAGTTGAACATGTTCATTATATGCATATGGGGAAAAGGAGTAGAGGAATCTTTAAAAAAATTGAAGTTTTTATGAAACAAATTATGAGTTTATAATTTCACGAAAAAATAGGTCCCTCTGATTTTTACTATTAACATAATTGAAAAAAGATTCAACTGGGTAAAGCTTTAGTTTTAGTTATGTTTTAAAATAATGCTGAAAAATTTGAGAAAGACATGTTCCAAGAATGTGTCCATCAATGGCAACATCTTTGCACGGAGCGCATAACATAAATGTATTAATTCGAATGAAAGTGTAGCAAACAGTGACTGGGTAAACAAGCATTGTTTTTGCAGTTAAATTACTGGAGAACATTTTTTATATAACTGTATAACTCTGATACTGGTAAGTGCAATTTTTGGGAGAAAGTAACTGTTACTATAGGAACATGTCATTTCTCGCATAATAAATTGCTTGCTTATGAAACTTATGTTGACAGGTTCTACTTAAAATTGTTCATAGAAAGGACGTATTTTCGTATTCATTTTATTTGAGTTAGCATTATTTTCATATAAATCAACATTAAACATATTCGAATTAATCTTCGCTCGAACAACAATTGTAAATACTATTCTATTTCAAGTAAGAAAACAAGATGCTAGCTTGATATAGAAAAAATATTAAACACTTTTCCTAAAAGAGCACCAATTACAGAGAAAGTTATTTTTATGTTTGGTAAGATTATTTATGATGGATTACTGACACCAGAACGAAAGGTTGCTGACAAATAAGTTAAACTGTTTCTCTAGCCCAACAATACATTTTGGTGTTGTACCTTTGACATAGCAAAGGGACCAGAGACTTTGGAACAAAGATTCGTACCCAAGCAACGCATTTTTCTGACCTGAACCCGTCGTTTTATCGCCTGTTTCACTCATTGTAACACTCCTTCCGTTGTCAGTGGTGGCCGCAACGTTTTCAGCTTATCAATATATAACTTGCAGAATTGTGACAGGCTACAGAATTCTCCTGAAAGCTGACATATGTTCAAAAATGCAGAATAAAAAGGGAAATAGTTTGATGGCAAGATAAAAATATAAATATAAAACTTTATATGAAATACAAGATTTTTGTCAGTCCAATATGTTAGAATACACAATTTGCTTAACGATGTATTCAAGTCGAAGAAAACAAAGAAACAAATTTTGATGGAATATATTGACCTTTGAATTCATGTGCCCATAAGTACTTGTCGATAAATGTTGGAAATTCTGAATTCGAATAACCACCAAAATAATAATTCAAAGTTTTCCTACGTGAATTTTTTGATGAATCTTAATTCTTTAGATTACGAGAATTCGCTATAACAACGCTTGAAGTAATAAAAATGTATCTTCCTCTCTCTCTCTCTCTCTCTCTCTCTCTATATATATATATATATATATATATATATATATATATATATATATTAAGTGTATCGTATTAATTCCCTTTAATACCCTTTACCAGGGATTGGTACATATCTGCAACTCCTGTAGCCAAACTTTCACTTATATATGTCCCTAAAACTGAAAGAGAAGATAGATAGATAGATAGATAGATAGATAGATAGATAGATAGATAGATGGAGATAATTAAAAAGTTAATGTATTTTTATAAAGGCAGTTTATCAGACATAATGTATTTAATATAATTCATCGTTAATAACATTATTTTTATAACATTATAGAACATTTTTATAAACTGATATTTTTCAACTCATATTATTCCTTATATAAGATATGAATATAAAGTTTATAGTAATAACATTATTTAATTAGTAAAATGTAAGTTCTACTCGACCAGCTTCTTTTAAAGAAATGCTATATTGTGTGACAGATTCTATTCAGACTGTTTACCAAACTACTGTAATTATGATCTCTTTAAATCTACAGTTCATTGTTATTATTTCTCAATAACCCCATTAACCTCACTTCTTGTCCTATTTTAGTATCATACTACATAACACCGTAATCAGTCCATTGAGTGGCCCATATACCTTATATTGGGTTAAGATTAGCATTCACACACACATACAATATAATGATATGCGCTAAAAAGTCTGCCTACTTCCACCGAACGCCCATAGCCCAGGGGTAGAGTCGCAGACTGACGCCATTTCGGTCGGGTTTCAATCCTGGGTAAGAAAGCAATCGGAGTCAACCGTACTGATGAGCTCTGATACGGCAAAACAGTTCTATCTCCGGATGACAATATATTTTATATATATTATAGCATTTTCTTTAACTATGATCGGCATTGCCAATTATAAAACAATAGCACGAGTTGACCGCTTTCATCCCCTCTCATCAGAACTGTAACCGGGGAAATATTATGAAAAGCAAATCTGTTTTGGGGGAAATGAATGAACGGAAGGAAAAACATTTTATTTTTTTTATTATACTAAAAGTTATTACATCTGAAGATGCTAGAGACTCAGCAAAGCAAGCCCAAGCAACATTCCCTTTGTTTACAAAGAGAGGGCTGCCTAGACCTGTCAAACAACTTCAGATGGAACAACAAATGTGATCTGGCCAAAGCAGAAAACCAATCTACACTAAAATCCGCAGTACAACTCGGATTATTTATCAGATTATCCGTGATGGAAAATCCGTAGTATGTGTTTCGAATGGTATCATCAGATCAAAATATCTGATCGAGTATTTTAGCAAGCACATGATGTTTAATCCTAATACCCAAAAGCTGTGTCGTTCTACCTACTACATTGACGGTCGACTGGTGCTTTTATTTTAAAATTTGGCATGGTCGATCATAGTAAAATAAATTCTGGTCTTTAACATTATAATAAAATTGTGTACTATTAAATATATACATATATATATATATATATATATATATATATATATATATATATATATAAATTAGAGAAAATTTTAAGGTGTCGGATGTACATTTCGACATAGGATCCCTAATTAGGATCAGGTTCTTGGAATTTACCTACCTACTCTTCCACTTCGGATTAAAGAAAAAAAAAATATGTATATATATATATATATATATATATAGTTTATTCATAAAGTATAACATTTTGTAGTGATATTGTAACATATCCATGTTATAATTTATGAATAAATAATAATAATAATAATAATAATAATATATATATATATATATATATATAGATATAGATATAGATATTGTGTTGATTTGTGATAATTATTGGTGCCGAGATTGCTACTTTTTTAGTAATAGTGATAAAAGTCTTTTCACAAGCAGTTTTTTTTATAGTAAAGTGTTCGATATCAGGAGGAAGATAGTGCTGATAGTCTTGGTGCAAAAAATGTCTTTTTAACTGAGCAGGTTCTGCAGAAAAAACACCATCCGACCAGTGAAGACATAATAAAGTTTTGGTCACGCAACTTCGAAGCTGGCATCAATTAAAATCACATATTTTTCGCACTAAATTTCTCTCTCTCTCTCTCTCTCTCTCTCTCTCTCTCTCTCTCTCTCTCTCTCTCCATGTATATAATGTTTTGTTATGACGATGTTGCCAATATTGTTGTTTTTTTTGTAGTTTTACAGATAAAAGCTATTTTGGCAAGCAGGTTTTTATTGTTAAATTGCTCGATATCGGGGTACCAACAAAACGTTGGTATCTTTAGAGCTCATACTCTGTTACTTTAACTGAGCACATTAATACCGACTTCTAAGTTTCGCGAGGACACCATTATTATGCCCTCACACATCAGGGCTGGTTTTCTTAGCACTAAAACTCCCCCATGTTTTGTTTTTTCTTTCTCCGACTTCTGTTCTTGTGACACACTTATTATTCGATTTCATGACATATATGTAATCTTTAAATTTCTTCTCAAAAATCGAGTTTGAATCCATTTCACCATCTCTCTTTGTTTTCCCCCTCTCTTCCATATCCTCTGTAACAGCTTCTAGACGCCTACCTTCTTAATCTTCCCTCTCTTTGTTAACTCACCCACCCACAGTTTTTCTTATTTCTTTTTTTCTGTTTTTTTTTATATGAAAATCAAATGCATGGGATTCTTTTTTAACTTTTTCTTAATAAACAGTCACTGACAATGCGGATTTACTTCGCAGAAATGATGATACAACACATGTGAATTTACAAGTTTTTTTGAGAAATATATATATGGCTCCGTAATTAGATAATTTTATTTACTTCGATCCCTCTGGCTTAATATTAATATTAATATTAATTCAATTAATATCAATAGGATCTTCCTTGGGAATTTACCACTTTGCATTTGGATATATATATATATATATATATATATATGTTGTCATACGTAGACAGATCCGTTTCGCTGTATCACAGCTCATCAGTACGGTTAGACTCCGATTGCTCCCCAACCCAGGCGTCAGTCGGTGACTGTACCCCTGGGCCACGGCGCGTTCGGTGGAAGAAAGTAGTCTATTTTAGCGCATATCGTATTACGCGCCCAATAGCTAGAGTGATCCAATTCATTTTTACTGAATGACCGATGCGCATGGCGCATATATATATATATATATATATATATATATATATATATATATATATGTATATATATATGTATGTATGTATAGGAAAAACTACTAAAAAGTTGTAAGTTTAAAAATGTATTTTTCTGACAGTATTTATTTATTTCTATTATTATATTTGATATTTCAGACCGTTCCTCGGCCTTTCATCAGAAACAAATGATTTTAAAATTTAAATTAGAAGCGTATTTCGCGCGAGCGTTCGTGGAGAGATTGTTTACATCACGTGAGACAGAAAGCGACATATTTTTTTTTAAATATTTGTAAACGAAAACCGAACTTTAGTTATACTTATAAATTTTGTTTCAGAGAAAAATGTTTTAAAATGTTTAGCTATTAAAATATTTAAAAAGATTCAAAACATCTAAGTCCCTATTTAAACCTAGCCTTTGTGTACTTAATTTTAAAATCCAGTATTTTTCTTTCTTTCTGCGTGAGTGTGTAGAACTACATTCGGAGTCTATTAGTAAACATTTGCAATTTTCTAATGTGTATCCCGGTTGACTAAAGTGTTGGGCTATGGGAGAATATTGGTTGTTCTGGCGTATGCTAAGTTTGTGATTATTGAAACGGAATCTAAAGCTATTTCCAGATTCACCAATATATCCACTATTTGGACATATTGAACAGAAGAGAAAATATATAATGTTTTGGCTGTCACAGGGAGGCGTGGTGGGTGCAATTTGATGTTGGTGTTGGGTAGAGAAAATACTGCGTCGTTTACCAAGTGTTTACAAATTAAACAACGGGATTTCTGACATTTGATATTCCCTGATAGGTTTGTATTTTTTAAATACCGTACTGATGAGCTGTTTTACAGCGAAACAGATCTGTCTGCGGATGACAATAATTACGCTCTCATACCGTGATCGAGCACTCTAGAAGAAAGGTAGATTTTGAAAAACGGTAGCCACTCTAGCGTGTACGCATCGCTCATTTCAGTAAAAATGAAATTTGAGCACTGTAGCTATTGGGCGCATAATATGATATGCGTTAAAAAAGACTGCCTTCTTCCACCGAACGCCCCGGAGTCTAACCGTACTGATGAGCTGTAATACAGCGAAACAGATCTGTCTACGGGTGACAATATATATATATATATATATATATATATATGCGCCATTTATAAAAGTTAATATTGATATGCGTTATGATGCGTTTATGATATAAAAGTTAATATATGATATGCGTTAAAAAAAGATTGCCTTCTTCCACCGAACGCCCCGGAGTCTAACCGTACTGATGAGCTGTGATACAGCGAAACAGATCTATCTACGGATGACAATATATATATATATATATATATATATATATATATATATATATATATATATATGCGCCATTTATAAAAATTAATGCAATGAATACTGATGTACAGTGAAAAGCTAAATTTCATGAGTAGAAAAGAAAAAAGTAATTATAGGGAAAACTTGACGAATAGAAAGACATATAATACAAGTGCCAGAAATTCGAGGAGGTATTGAAAATTTTATTGTCTTGCCAAAATTTCTTGAATCTAATGAAATGAACACACATTAAATTTTATTTTGTAAAGAATTTTTTGAACAATCTGAAATTTTTTAAAAGTTTTCCTCATGCATTTGTATTCATTTAACCGCCAGCTTCTTACTTGAATCGCCCAACAACTGGAAATTATGTGCAGACCCTCGAGGAAAATTAGATACAATTCGTGTTTTAGTGCTGTACGCTCACAGCTTTGTCCTTGCATAAAAAAATGCGGCGAGGCGTACGAGGTAGGATCAAAAGACAAGGATATTTCTCAGTAATCCCATATTGAGATGTTGTTGATAACAGAGTCTACTTAAAATCCAAATTGCAAAGTTCGAAGGTACACCCAGACTCTATAAACTGTCAACCTGAACAAAGTTTTGAGATTAAAAACTCACTGCCAATCTTTTGCCATCTCTTTCTCTTTCTCTTTCTCTCTCTCTCTCTCTCTCTCTCTCTCTCTCTCTCTCACGCTTTATATATATAATATATATATATATAGTGTATCGAGGCATCAGGTATTTTTCTAAACATATACTGTTAAATATAACAGACAATGAATGTCTATTATGTTTAATCATGAGCCGTTCTAAACATCGTATTCTGGCGGTAATTTCAGATGAAAATAAAAACAAAAATTGTCCAACATTTGGATACTTTTTTATGCTTGTTCTAAGATTTCGGCTCACATGAACTATCTTCAGAGGAGTTATAGGGTCGTTAACATAAAGACTTTAACCATCAAAGATGATATTATCTTGTGTTTACATAAAACATTGCTATGCGACGATAACAGTCACTGAATTGCAGACGCAGGTCGTAAATTTGTAATGCAATTCTATGACGTCACTTCACGTGAAATACCGAAGTGCTAACAGAACCACATGTTTAAATGCAATGTATTGTGTAGTGATTCGATTGAAATGTAATTTTATTGTGTGTGGATTTCATTGATTTAATGTAGATGGCCTCCAATATCTGAAGGTTCTTTTTACTGTGTGTATGTGTGAGTATTATTGTGTTATTGACTATAATCTGTCTAATATTACATACATGGCTATGTTTTTCTAAGAAATGTTGTTTAGTTACAATACATTGCATTTAGACACATTGTTCTGTTAACATTTCGGTCTCTCACGTGGAGTGACGTTATCGAACCGCATTACAAATTTACAACCTGCGCCTGCTATTCAGAGGAATAGGCAGCGCTGGACTATCCTGTCTGTGTTATATATAGTACTCCATCGACGATAACGCGCCACTTTATTTGTTAACTCATCTGATGTTTGAATTCAGAACTACTTTTCGGTCTGCCGTGTCCCTTCAGGAAGTTAGCAACTATGGCTTTTCGTAATTTTCTGTCTTTTGTATCTCTTAACACATTTTATCTTATTGGTTATCTCTCCTAAAACTTGTTAACCCGTGGGTTTACCCAAGATTACTAGGTGCGTTATGCCTTTTAAAAACATGGCATAACACACTTGTGTCTATCTTGGCTTCAATACTGCTTGTGTATATATTATTTTCTAAACCATACTTTCTCTATAAAAATAGACCTACTTACGTATTCTGGTATATCACAGTTGTACAGTTCATTTATTATTTCTCTAATCTTGTCTATACCGAAATCGTCTAAAACTACCAGCGTCTCGATTACAATTTCTTTTAGCTTTGCTGTTTTGTTTCTGTTCCATATATCCAGTGGATTCAACTTTAGATATTTTCGGTTCGTCAATATTTCTGCTTATTACTAATTGTTCTCTTTTACTGTTGAATATTTTCCCAATATATTCGTTCCATCACTGAAGTAATTTTTCCTTCTTATTGTTTCTGTCCATGGATTTTATGCAACCTGTTGATGAGCATCTTTTCTGTTTTGTTAGTTCTCTCATTTCTTTATGCAAGACCGTTTTAATTGTGATATTCATTCTTTCGATTTCTGCACATTTTTTGTTGGACCATTCACCCTTAGCTTGCATGTATTTGGTCCTTTTTTTTTTGTAGTGTTCTACATTTTGTTCCATGTTTAGACATTGTTTTTTGTTTCATCATGTTGAGAATTTCATCTGTCATTCAATCGTTTTCTTTTGTCTATTTTTCTTTGGAATGATCTCGATTGCTGATATTACTGAAGCTTCTCTCAATGTGTCCCACTTCGAGTTTTTATTTTCATTTTATTCCTCATATCTGCTTTTCACATTGTCCGTATAATTTTATTTCAGACGGGTCGTTCTAGAGTCTGTCTGTATTTTAATTTAGACCACTTCAATTTCCGTAGATTTACTCTAAGTTTACATAGCACTGGAAGGTGATCTCTTCCACAGTTGGCATTTGGATATGTTTTGTAGTGTAAAACTGCATTACTGAATGCCTTGTTGATAGTTATGTAGTCGATTTATCTTTTCTCCCCCTATTCTATGTGCTAGGAATTATATTTTGTTTGATACTAACAATCGCTTGCACATATTTTCCCTTAACGGGCGAAAGATCACTTCCAAGAATTTAGCCCTTTCACACCGTTTATGCTAACAGTAGCTAGAAGGCAGCCAGGTGACACCTGTTGCACACGTCCTTTCTTACCGGGGATCAGTTAATTCCAATATATTTGGCGCCATTCACGCCGTTAACTTTCATAATTTGTTTACTAGATGCCATGATATTTCTTGGGATCATTAGTGGAGTTATTACTCTTTGCCTTCTTCACGGTGATTTATTGGGATACCACCACTAGTTTGCTGGCCCTTGACTCTTTAAGAGTTCCTCTGCCTTTTGATAGGTCGTATTTTTAATTCTACAGGGTTACTAACATTCCGCTCTATTGACAAGAACTTGGACAAGCAGATTTATCCTCTAACCTTGCGACTGTATTATAAATACTTACCATAGTGACTCTCATATAATATATATATATATATATATATATATATATATATAGGAATGTAATCTTGCCGTTAGTACTATTGGCAGTAGACATCATTACAACACAGCACTCTCTCTTAATATATATATATATATATAACAAATTTTCGATGTTTAAATTCGTTAAATAGCCATTTTTACGAGGACTTCCTCGCGTCTTCATTTCAAACATTTCAATCCTCTTCATAAAATCTTTAATAGGAACACATTAAAAATTATCTATTCCTGTGCCCCAAATATGAACGATATTATTAATTCACACAATAATCAGATTCTAAAGAATTGATATAATGCCGATTCAAAGTCTGGAATTTCTAATGATTGTAATTGTAGCTCCATGAGTATCAACCCGGTGGAAGGCAAGTGTAAATTCACCCAGGTAATCTACGAAGCTCAAATCTCACCAACCAATAATAGAACAAATTACCAGACTTATACTGGTATATCCGCGGGTTTAAGCAACGTTATTACAATGATAGGTATTCCTTTACCAACCCAAATCAGAAATATCAACTTGATGTAGCTGCTGATAAGACAACTTTGAAGTCGTAAAGCAAACAGCCCCGATCTCACATCTGTACTGCTTATAACTGATGGCCGGGCACGGTACGCGTGTTTTTTTTATAACGACTGATGTTCCTACTTTCGGCTGTCGGAATTTGAAAACAATTACTACACGCATTTCGTATATATTT
Source organism: Ascarosepion bandense (assembly GCA_037127315.1). NCBI lineage: Eukaryota > Metazoa > Mollusca > Cephalopoda > Sepiida > Sepiidae > Ascarosepion > Ascarosepion bandense. The sequence goes on from JBBBDQ010002149.1 coordinate 394,834, forward strand.
CCACTTCATTTAATGACTAATCAAAAAACGGACAGTCCTTTTTTGGTTATCTTGTTCTTGTATATATATATATATATATATATATATATATACACTACCGGCCATAATTATTAGGTCACCCAAGTGTTTTAAAAAAATGATGTATTTCAAACTATTTTTAATATTTGTTGCCATTAAATAATTGTAAATGAAAATAGAATGGTTCTTTTGTTTCTATTGCACAATAATGTGTGCATCAAATGAATTTATAAATATTTAATAATTACCTTTCCTTCCTTGCCTTGTAAAATTTTGGGAAGTAATAATAATAAAACTAATCTATTTTCACTTGATTATAGATACTAAAAATAGTATGAAATACATCATTTTTTTATAAAAACCTGAGACGGCCAAATAATTTTGGCCGTTAGTATATATATATATATATATATATATATATATATATATATATATATATATATATATTAGTGAAGAGGGTTTATATTGTGATAAATTATTGGATCCTTTTAATCATTTCATTCTTCTCTGACAGGTAATACGGCTTCCGCTTTGCCAGGTCCACGGCCGACTTGCTAACAACCGTAACGGAGTACATGCTACAGGCCCTTGATATGTCTGACGAGGCTCGCATGGTTGCTCTGGACATCTCCAAGGTTTTCGACAGGGTTTGGCACTCTGGCCTCCTATGCAATCTACGGGGTTACGGTATTAACGGTCGCCTGCTCGACCTAATCCAATCTTTCTTAAATAACCGCAAAATGAAGGTCGTTTTGAATGGGCGTGCCTCTTCATCCTACAGCACGAATGCTGGTGTCCCACAGGGCTCTATCCTGAGCCCGACGCTCTTCCTTATTTTCATCAACGATCTCCCAGATGAGATCAAGTCCCAAGTAGGCATCTACGCAGATGACACTACAATATACTCGCGCACCAGTAACAAACCTGTCGTGGCGGACAGACATAATCTCGCTGCTGACCTTGAATGGGTTCTACACTCTGTGGTGAACTGGGGCAAGAAGTGGCTTGTCATCTTCATTTCGCCTAAGACCAAGCTGTTGTCTGTCAACCATTACAGGCAACCTCTCCTGCCTCCCATAAGCATGGACCAAGCGATTGTCCCTGAGAACAATACACTACGCCTCGTCGGCTTTACCCTGTCCTCAGACCTCAAATGGAACCACTATATTGAATCCATAGCAAAATCTACTGCTAAGAAGGTTGGGTTACTATGTCGATCTAGGATGTTTTTTTCTGCCTGAATCCATCCTGCATATATACAAGTCAACCATCCGTCCGTGCATGGAGTACTGCTGCCATTTATGGTCAGGCGCTCCTGCCGTTCTCCTCAGTGTTCTTGACAGGCTCCAAAGGAGAGTCTTTAATGTGATAGGTACTGATCTGGCGGCTCGACTGCAGCCACTTCCCCACCGTCGAAATGTGGCCTCCCTTTGTCTGTTCTATAAATACTTTCATGGCCTCTGCTCGGACGAACTTAAGTCACTGGTGCCTCCTCAACAGGTGTTTACTCGTGCAACCAGACTGGCAACTCGGTCCCACCCATTCACAGTCAGGTTAGCCAAATGCAGACGACAATTCTACTCTTCCAGCTTCTTCTCTCGCACTTCCCGCCTGTGGTACTCGCTCCCATATTCTTGCTTTCCTGACGCCTACAACCTCCAGGAATTTAAATGCAAAGTAAATACTCATCTACTAACCACTGGACTCTAGCTCTCTCCCCACCCCCGTATAACCTTCCCTTTCCTCCACCTATGTATCTGTCATCGCACCTGCATTCTCAGCTTTCTATTGCTACTTTCTAACTAGTTTGTACTCCTCACTCTTTTCTAATTTTTTTACGGTTATGTAGGCCCTACACATCAGTGGCATTTCTGCCTTGCTCAGGGAGAAATGATTAAAAAAAAAACTTAAGCAAGGCGAGACAGCCGCTATTCTTGCAGGAGCTTACATTGAGCAAAAGACTGAGTACTGTGGGTATTGAGGAAAGGATAAAAGATAACAGAATTCAAAAAGTTAGAAGATAGAAATTGTTGTTGCATTTCAATTTTTGAAAATTGTAGCTATCAGGGAAGAAAGCAGACGAAAAGTTGTTCCGAAATCAGGAAGTGTTAGAAAATAAAAATTGTTAGTGTAGAGTAGTAACTATTTTAACAGAAAAATGGTGAATCCTTGTTACCAACCTTCTTGCACGCTTAAATTCATGCGATCCGTGTAGCAGGGGAAAGGTTCATGAAGAAAATAGAATCTCATTTAATGCCACATGAACTATTCTTCCGATTCGATAATTCGATTATAATTATATTGTTGATGCCATTATGCCTGATAACATAAGTATCTATTTCAAATTTAATTAGATCGCTTAGTCCTATAAATATTTATTGGATTCTCATCTTGGGAAACAACAGAGGGGTTTAGTGCTTACAAAACTAGTTTATCAAACAAATAACTAATTTTCATTTTCGTTTTAAAAATAATTTCATTCATTTCTTCCATGACCTTTTATAAACAGTCGTTTATATCTATTATAAAGGTTATAAAAGTTATTTATTTAAGCAACTGTTGCCCGAAAACATTGCTATCCTTGCATTGAGTCATATCTAACAAAGAATAAGCCGTATTGATGATTTATGACTATAATTTAAAAATGATCAAAGCATAAACTTAATATTTTAAATGCTTATGTTTTGAGTGTTGTTTCTAAAATAACAATCTAATTTGATTTGTTTTGATCAGTATTGATTGTCTTTGACGACATTTTATGCTTTAAAACAGATTAGTAAGATATTTTAATTTGAAAGAACGTCGTCTTTTCTAAATTTTATTTAATTAAATTTTTTCTAAATATTTTCAAATGCTAATTAAGCTAGAATAATAAATAAATAAAACAAAGCAGGGCTGCACATATTGCTCAAAAAACTTGTTTAGTTATTGACTAAATTTCTTTCAAACATTCTTTTAATTTTAATTTTGTAAAAAAGTGATTCTAAAAACAAAATGAAAGTTTGGGATTTTAACTATATATATATATTTATATCTTCTTCTTCTCTGTGCCCTGTCCCTTCAGGACGTAGGCGATCATGATTCTCCACATCTCCCTATCCCTTGTGGCTCTTAATATGTTTGGTCCTGTTACTCCTGGCAACCCCCGTTCCGTCATCCACCTAATCAGGCCCTGCAAATATGTTATCCGCTGCCTTCCTCTGTCTCATTTTCCTTTTATCTGGCCAGTCAGTATCAGGTTCTGCAAGCTCTCCTTCCTTATTGCATGTCCCAGGAACTTCAGTTGTCTCTTCCTGATGCTCAGTATTAATTTCCTTTTTGTTGCCATTCTTTTCAACACCTCATCATTGTTTGAATGTTCAGTCCACGATATCCGCAGCATCCTTCTGTAGAACCCCATTTCCACTGCTTCCAGTTTTGTCCTCATTTTCGATTATATTGTCCAGCATTCACTGCCGTATTGAAGAACTGACATCACATAGCAACCCAGCACTCTTTTCTTTGTTTCTTGTGAAATTTTCCTGTGTGTTAGTACTTTACTCAACTTCTGGAACGCGTCCTTTGCCATGCCAATTCTCCTTCGGATCTCTGTGTCGCATTTTCCATCTCCTGTTAGAACACTTCCTAGGTATTTAAATATTTGTATTTGCTTGATTCTGGTATCACCAAACAGTATTTGGCATTTTGGGTTGCACCTTTTGCTGATGACCATGAATTCAGTTTTCTTAAAGTTTATTTGTCACTCTCCACCGCTACCTTCTGTAGGAGGTCTTGTAGTTTCGTTTCCGTATCTGCAATCAGCACTGTATCATCTGCATACCTTATGTTGTTCAAGTTGTGGCCTCCAATAACAAATCCTGGCGTGTCATCTAGGGTCCTTATGATATTCTCGCTGTACAAGTTGAACAGATCCGGTGAAAAGACACATCTTTGTCTTACGCCTTTTTCTATGTTTGTAAATCTGCTGAAATCGTTATCTGTCCGTATGCAGGCCGTTTACTGCTAGTAGAGATTACTCTGATGTCTTTCCCAAAAATGTCGAGGCTGCCGAGCATCTCCATCAATTCTTTGTGTCGTATCTTGTCGAATGTCTTCGCATAATCAATAAAACATAGGTACAAGTCTTTTTTCATTTGCATTGCTCTTTCGGAGAGCTTCGTAATCATAAATATAGCGTTCCTTGTTCCAGTCTCCTTGACGAGCCCGCACTGTTCGTGTACTCTCTCTGGTCTGATTCTGCTTCTCGCTCTATTTATCAGGAATTCTGACAATCAGTTTTGTAATGTGACTCATTAAACTGATAAGTTCTGTTTAGTTCGCACTAGTTTGCACCTGGTTTCTTCGGTGGTGCTATAAATATCGACTTGTATAGGTCGTCTGGTATTATTCCACTACTATAAATTTCGTTTATGTCGGTAATTTTTCTATGCCATATTCTTCCAGGGCTATCAGCAGCTCTATTACGACCAGCTGCTTTGTTTCTGCTCAATTTGGCCATTGTAGTTTCCACTTCGGATTTTAGTATTTCCGGTCCATCCTCCTCCTTGTTTATTCTCGGTTGTTCTCTCCTGTTGCAAAAAGATCCTTTATATACACTTCCAATCGCTGGAGTATTTCCTCTTTCTCCATCATGATTGTTCCATCCTTGGATTTTATCCATCCTGTTGAGGAGCAGGTTTTTTGTCCTGTCATTTCTCTTACCTCTTTATGCATCTCTGCTTTTATTGGTCCTGCTCAGTCTCTCTACTTCTGCGCATTTGTTGTTGAACCATTCCTCTTTAACCTGTCTGCATTTGTTCCTTATCTCCCTGTGAAGTTTCTTGTAATCTCCTCCATGTCTTGGTGTTGTTTTTTGTCTCCTTTGCATCATGTGGAGAATCTCTTCAGTCATCCACTCGTTTTTTCTTCTGCGTCTGATTTCCTTTGGGGCAATGTTGTTTGCTGAGGTCACCATCGCTTCCTTTAGTGAATCCCATTTTGAGTGCTCTTTTCCAATTTGTTCTTCATATTTCTTTCTCACGCTTTTGCTGTATACTTTCTGCAGAGTGAGGTCATTCACAAGAGTGTCGTATTGCAGCCTTGGTGATGTGCTGGGCTTCTTCAGTCTCCGGAGTTTTATCCTTAGTTTGCAGATGACTGGGACGTGGTCACTTCCGCAGTCGGCCTCTGGATATGTTTTGCATTGGACCACTGAGATCCTGAATCTCTTGTTTATGGTTATGTAGTCAGTATGTTATATATAAATTACTGATTAGATTGTTTTACTCTGTATCATTGACATGACATTCAAATTCATAAGAGAAGAAAAACAAATTTTCTATTTTTTATATTTGGGAAAAAATTGGTTGGAAGGATGAAATAATAAAATTTATTTGTTTTTAATCATGAATGAATTCATAGGTAAATTATTTCCAGAGGAAGAAACCCTGAACCTTTGAATTGAAGATTTTTTTTGTTTTAATGTATTTGTATGAATATTTTATTTTATTTCAAGAATTTTAGAAAACATCTTTGCACTTTATTAATTAAACTGACAATCCAGACTATTGCTGTTGTTTTGGGATTGTCACTCTGTACATGGGACAACAGGTAATTTGTAAATACATTGACCTTAAATAAATTGACCTTGAATAAAATGACCTTCAATGAACTGACATTGAATAAAGTGGCCTTAAATGTTGACCTTGTATTAATTGGCTTTGAATAAATTTGCCTTGAATAAATTGGCATTAAAAGAATGACCTTGAATAAACTGGCCTTGAATAAGTTGACCTTGAAGAAATTGACTTTGAATTAACTGACCTTGTATAAATTGACCTTGGATAAATTTTTGTTTATATCGAAACACTTTCGAAAAATGTAAATATAATATAAACAACAATTAGTTCTTGTTCAGTGACCCTAGCTGTAAACATATCTTAACCACATTTAACCAAGTAAACGATAAAAATATCTTTGCTAGACAAAGATATAACATTTCCCAGAATGAAATGTGCATACAAATGATACCAAATGAAGTAAATAATAATAAGGATGAACATCTAGAAACAATTGGTCAATATTTATTGGGTTTTACGGTATTAGCATCTATCGAATATAAATCTCGTCATGACAGGGTGGGCCAATATTCGCACTGTTAAGTCAAGAACTTCTATGGGAAGGAAACTGTAACAACCGTTGCAGACATAGGATCTGTAACAATTTTATGGCATTTTACAATACAAACATTCAGATAAAATGAAAGCTAATCGCCCAGACACTTTGATCAATGACCACGAAAACAGAATGTACATTCCTATTGACGTGGTACTTCCCTCAGACTGTAATGTATCTTTGAAGAACGTCAATAAAATGTCAAAATAAAGGGATCTTGAAGTGGAAAGCTAAAAAATGTGTCCCATTAAAACAACAATAATTTTGCTTGTGGTTGGTGTTCCTGCATTTTATTAGTAATCAATAGCGGTTCATAATGATAAATCGGAGTGTTGGGTTCGAATTTCAGTCGAATTCATTACTTACACACTAATATGCTTGAGGAAGTTATGTATCCGCAAAATCTCCACAATATATGATCTAAATAATAAGTCAAACTTGGTCCTTTAGCCTTGGTTGGTAATTGGTGTAATTGAAGGATAACACTAAATTCAAACGAGGAGGAAGTATGATATCGTATAACATATGAATTACTCATTTAGGTTTAGTTTCAATTTTTAGTTTTTTTAATATTAAAAATTCACTCCTCAATGTACTACACCAATATTACACACAAGAAACAGTGTAGCAGAACACTTGTGACATTCACAACTACCCACCATCATTGCAAGAGAGTTCTAGAAAATCTAGACCAAGATTGAAAGCAAACAACTTGGATCCCACGAGTTGTGGAAGATCTCTATTGAAATTCTGAATAGATGTAAAGTGTCAGTGACAACTATAATAAATGGCCCTGTGATCATCTCATCCTCATCAGATACAGCAAAGCTCTATGCTACAATTCTTGCATCTAATTCAATGCTAAATGAAAAAGACCATATTTTTCCTGACTTCCCCTTCCTCACTGAGCCCAATCTCAGCAATAATTTTATTATACCTTGGGAAATCTCAACATTTATTAAAAGTTTCACACTGAAATGACTACCAGTGCCTGTCCTTTATTTTAAAATGCTTACCGGTAGTAAATCAGCATAAATCTATTTATCACCAAGTCATGTAGCACAATCTTTTAGGCTTAACGGTTACGGTTTACAATGACATACACACATAGTCTCATCACCTGTGAAGTATTTACCAAATATCCGAGATATTTCAATATGAAAGATGTTTTATAAAAGAATATAAATAAAATGTTATGAATATTAAAATATATTTAATAATATTGGCATAATGTATTATAAAAATTTACGACTATCCAGATACATGTTATCTGGAATATAATATACAAGGGTTTACACTATTTGCATTATTCGGACTATTGGTTGCCATTTGTTCGACATTTCGGCCGTTGTACGCTCCGGCCCTTTTCAGGTGCTAGTAATTTAAAACCGAACCCTTTATTACGATCACTAAGGTAAATCGATTTAATTCTTTGTAGTCATGAGTTATTTCCCTCTAACCAGACTCTCTAAGTTACTTGTTCACCACTGCTGTAACCTGGTATTAAATTCACCAGAAATAACCAACGTCTATATTTATGTACTTAAGAACAAAAACAGCTCAATTTATGGGATTTATAAACCCAATGCTTAGTAACTATTTTTACCAGATTTCATATTGCAATATTTTGATGTTAATGGTTTTCTCTAATATTTTTATGTTAATGTTTTTCTCCAGTATTTTTACCAGAGTTCATATCGTAATTTTTTATGCTAATAGTTTTCTCTAGTATTTTTTACCAGAGCTCATATTGCAATTTTTGGCACGAAGAACTTTCTCTAGCACTCAGTATTACTGCTTTTCATATTGTATTCATGTCTATGCTTGCAATATTCTTGTAGCCTTATCTTAAGTGGGTGGCCTGTTTCACCTTTATATTTTTTGCCACAGCTACATGGAATGGCGTACGCACAGTCTTTAGTCATGTCCTCCTCTGTTAAGAGTCTTACTCGGGAGAGGTACCTACGAAGTGTAGAACCACTTCTGAAGATCTCTCCTGATGTTGTGTGGACCACAGATTATGGGAGAAAATTCTCCCATAACCCCTTCATATAGGATAGACAGACCGAGTCTGTTTTCGGAGAATTGTTATCCTCATACATCCTCCCTTCAGAGTTTGTTGGAGTTTTTGACATGTACCATGGATAATTGTTACGTTGTATGGTACTGCTAATACAGACCATTTCCTATTGTGTGTCTTTAAGTCGCCGCTGTTGACTTTTGAAGTTGCAGGGAGCGGACGATCACATTCTTTACATTGTATGGGTGGTGGGAGTTGAAGTTGAGGTATTGCCCGGTGAATGTCGGCTTGCGGTATACGGATGTGACACTATCTCCCACGGTGATGCTTTCCCTTCTCCCGCGGGGATACTTTCCTTTGGTTGGTTTAAAACAACGGAGAGAGAAATTGATATTGGTGATATTATTAATGTTTATTTCGTCACACGGTGTGAGCTGAGGAAAAATTAATAACTTTAGTACCATCAAGTGCTTCTAAAAACACGGGAGCATAGACTTTGATTACTTTGGGAAAATAATCATTTCTCGTCTTTCATGATTGTATGAATTTCGAATCTTTTCATGTTCATTTAGATTCCCTTAGATTTGAAATGTTGATTCCACTAATCTGAAAACGCGTAGACAAAACAAGTGTCAGAGTGATTTGATAAGGTCACCCGAGGGACAAGGCCGCTGTTTAGCCCAACAGTCTGAAGTAACCCGAAATGGATTGGGTTCGATGTGAGTTGGCATGATCTCACTGGTCGAGCCAAGACATCCGCAAATCGAAGGGGCGGATACCGATTTTCATTGACCGAAGACTGTGAGCAGGCCGGATCCCCAGAGAGGATCGAAATTGGTTATAAAAATAGATGCTTGACACGAAAAGCTGAGTCTGTGGAAGTTTTTCGAGTTGGGTGACACTTTTTGAGTTAGAGCTGCTATCAGTCGAAATGTAGTGACTAGGGGAAAATGGCCCAGCCGGGGAGCCATGTCCCACGGCTGGTCGCCCACCATGGAACTTATGGCTAAAGAGTTAATTTCGAATGAAGCCTGCCGCAAATTAATTCAAAGAAGTTAATTTAGAATAATGCGCCATCGACATGAAACCCGGAATAAAGTTATTGTTATTTTTTTAATCACGGGAAAATCAAAAATTCTGATTCTTCGTTCGTTCAACCTCGGCAAACTCCGTTAAACACCGATAAGGGTCCGAAAGAACTTTGCTGTTTTAGAAGTTACATAGGAAAATTGACAATCCTGATTATAGAGAATTAATGAAAAGGCTTTTAATGACATACAAGAGATTTTGGAGAATATTTGAAGAGATCTGTTTATTTCAACGCTAACGAAACTTAGACAAAACATTTCGTTTAACGATTAGAAGCTATGATGCTTTTGGCGAAATTTCTCTCTCCGTTATAAATATCATTTTCGACAACTGTATTCTTGGGAAAAGAAAGACATTGTTTTTTCTTTCTATAAAGACATTCTACGTAGCTCTTCGGGCGTGTTCGGCTTGTTCATTTATTTAATTAATTTTTTTTTTTTTTTTGGTGCCATGTTTATTTTTTTCAACCCACAAGTGTACACCAGTGTCCGGACCGGCTAAAAGGGACGACTATTAAAATTGCACGACGAGACTTCTACGATCTAATCACAACGTGAGACAGTGGTCCGTTATTGCAAAAGACGTCCTGTAGTCCAGCTTTTGTGGCGACGTCATCGGACGGGATCGTCCCGACCAGCGACTGCGACCAGACCAACCGTACGACCGGGTGGCACTATCACCACTGGGATCGTCACGACCGTCGGCGAGGACGAGCGTCACATTAGACAGACGACCAGCCAGGCTGAGGCGTCACATCTGGTGCCGTTTAGACGAGGACCTGAGCAGTGTTACACGGATGTCTTAAACCCCACCTCTCTTCTAGTTATTAGCACATTCAGGAATATATGCCAGTGATCGTAATAAAGGGTTCGGTTAAACATTCCTAGCACCTGAAGAAGGCCGGAGCGTACAACGGCCAAAAAAAAGATGAGGACTATAGGTCGAATAATGTAAATGGTGTAAATACTACCTCATCTAAGAAATATAGACAAATAAGTTTGTTTACCTATGCTGATAAATATAAGAATGTGTATCGAAAACAAATACTGTATTTACCAATAAATATGAGTAAAAACAAGAAAAAAGATCGTCCCTAGATCAAGAATCCTTTATCTAATGAAGTTTAGAACTGCATTCCGAGTTGATTTCCCATATCTAAATTGATTCGTTTACGTTAGGATGCCAAACCTAGCAGATATATGCTGCGAAAGTCGGGAAAATATTCGGGTTTATAAGACACAATTTGACTTTGTATGATCGCCGTCTCACTCCGTGGCCGAATCTTTATAAGATTGTCGGATTTAAGGATAGTTTCTCTTGCTCAGGAGAACACAGATTTTAATGCAGATGGAAAGCGCATAATTTCTTTCAAAAACTTTATTTCTCGAATATTTAGGCTCGTAGACAAAATTAAATAATATACTGCTTATTATATAATAAGAACGTTTACTTTAATATAAGTAGACATTAAATATAACGTTTAATATATATATATATAATTGTAATGATTTCTTTGAATATTATTTTTGATCGATACTCGTATTTAAGCGGATATTCTGTTTTTAATTAAACAGTATTATATCTTTATATCTACCGGCCTGATTATTTACGATACATTTTTATTACGAAAATGTGCGTCATTCGGCAGGATTCGAAAATGCCACCCTTATCCACATAGGGGAAGCTACCATGTGATCTGGCAGACACACACACACACACACATATATATATATATATCAACAATACTCTCTTGGGATTGTTTTGTAGTATATGTGGAAAAAGGAATGTTTTTTACTTTTTTTTGTCTTTACATTTTTGTTCACTTTTTAGAATTAAATGTGTGAATAAATTGACTATAAGTTTTATTGACCTACGTAATTAGTCCTTTATTGTAAATCTTTTCGTAGACCAATTGAAATTAAATAACGTCGAGACGTCACTGTCTAAATGGCTAAGCACTTAGAAATATCAGGTGTTGTAAGCTGGGATTTGCAGTTAGTATAATGTATAATGGCTCCTCATTTTTAATTGAACTGTTGAGTTTCAATTTTAGTTGTGTCCTTACGAACAATTTTTAGTTGTGTCCTTTAGTTGTGTCAGTTACGAACAAATGCTCTGGGGAAAGTCATAAATTCACCTCTTCTCCCAAGCTATGGGTTAATTAGTAGGCTTGCTAGTATCGTTATTATCTCTAAAAAGAAAATGTAATTGTGTACAAAATATTCGGATTTTGGCATTAAATGACCCATTTATGCTGATATGACGCCAAATAAAACCAACCAACAAACCAATCACACTGAACTAAGCTATTTACTCTTAAGATATAGGCAGGGGAAAATGTGGGTTAACTTGTGTGTGTATCTTTGCGTGTGTCCCTGTTAGTGTCTGTTTATGTTTGCGTGTGTTAGTGTCTCTCTGTAAAATTATTAAATGTCTTTTCCGAGAAATATATGTTTTAAATGGATTTGCGTTGCAGATGGATGTGCTTTGTGGGATGGTGAATACAGAGAAATCAGAGAACCGAGTTCGAGTTCTAGTTTAATTGTTTGCATTTACCCTTAGAAAAGATATTAATATAAATCTACCATCCGCCCGTACATTGAATACTGTTGCCATATCTGGTCGGGTGCCCCTGCTATTCTCCTTGGGATTTTAGACAAGGTACAGCGGAGGGTCTGTAATGTGATCGATACCGACTTAGCACACCGCCTGCAGACTCTCTCTCTCACCGGCGCGACGTGGCTTCCCTGTGTCTCTTCTATAAATACTTTCACGGCTTCTGCTCCGATGAACTTAGATAACTGGTGCCCCCTAGGTTCGAATTTGCACGAGATACTAGATTAGCAACTAGATCTCACCCTTTTGCAGTGAAACCGATAATATGCAACCGTATCTTCTACTCCGACAGCCTTCTTTTCTCGCACTTCCCGATTGTGGAATTCTCTTCCACATGACTGCTTCCCCGACGGCTACAATCTCCAGGAGTTTAAATGTAAGGTCAATAGACACCTCCTAACAAACTAAATTCCATTCTTTCAAACACTCTTCCCACCCACTCACCTATCTATCATCCCCCTTCTGACATTTCCTATATCTAACCACTCTTCCTATTTATCTTCCTCCATGTAGCCCTAAGCGCAGTAGTAACAGTCGAATGCCTTGCTTGGGGTGAAATGATTAAAAAAAAATTCCTCTCCTCTCGCTCCAGCTATGAGTTAAATAGCAGAACAGATTGGGTTCTATAGCTTTGGTTGGTAGAATGTACTTACCGCAGAAAGTAATGACAACCTACTACGGCAGAAACTTCTGACCGGTCAGTTATGTTTCTTTCGAGACATGATCGCCATAGCGTGTCTACATATGGGACTTAACTAACTGAAATGTTGCAAACAATATTAAAATAGCAAAAATATAAACAATAAAAATAGATACAGTACGTGAATTATTGGAAGGTTTTCACTAAAGATTTCTTATCCAATGCACTGTCTCTTTTTGATAAGATGTCAAATTATTTTTTCCTTCGAGGTTGAGCGAAAAGAACTGACGATTCCAGTTTTGTGATTTCCGCTGTGAATCACATGAAAGTGAGAAGTAAGTCGTCTGTAAACAGACGAATGATGTTCGTCGACGAAAAAGTTGACTTATGACCTCTGGCCCAAAATATTCTTATCTATGTATAGGGACATTTATTTAAAGTAAAGAAGCTACCAGTTAGCATCTACCATTGGAGTACTGTACATTCTTTCAAGATAAGACGTCAAATCAGCGGCAAACTCAGCCTGAGGTAACGGAAAAGGATATGATAAAAAATTACAAGTTAGTGTTTTTTCTGTGTTATCCAGACAAGAAATGTTTTATCGGATTTGTTTTGATCACGACTATTTAGCTGATGGGGCTTCTTTTTTATTTTCATTTTTTAAATGATGTTCACTCTGTACAAGTCTCAAGAGTCACTCGAGGCAGTGGATTAGAGAATAAGAGTAACAGTTTGTAAGGATATGTGGGAGTCGGTTTTGAAATCGTTTTCAGCTTGAAAAATTCACATATGATTCATTGGTATCATCGCATAATTTATTAGGTTTATTACACTGTTCGTAGCTGTGTTTATCTCTTAAACTCGGCTAATACATTTTTTGACCATCCATAGGTTTATACTTTATGTGGTATTGTTTTTGCTCTAACGAATAGGACAATATTAATCTTCATTTCAGTAAGAATTTTTCTGATAGATTTGTTTTTTGCAGCTTATTTAAAATCCGGAAAAATGTTTTTAGGTTGTAAGATTTAATATGAGATAATAAGGATTTACTGTTACAAATCCTACTCATTAACCTATCACTGGAGTAGAAGAGGAGAATTCATAACATTCCCTAAGCTATTTACTCTTAAGTGAATTTAACGAACCCGACTGGAATTGGAACTATTATCCATTACACCAAACGCACATCGAAGCTTACAGTACCTGGCATTGGCAAGAGTGTACTCATCTTGGCAGTGACCTGGCTTAACGTTGCTTAACTTTAGTGATTGTAGACCCGATGCATCAACGTGGTATGGTCGTAAGCCTCTTTCAGAAAGGATTAAGCAATTAATAAGACAGAATGTATAATCCTTTGAAGGAGGACGACCCCAAATGAGCGCTACAAATTAGAGAAATCAAATTAAAATTCAGAAAAGTGATTATTTGGGAAGTGTTATAAGAGACCATGGGAAATTTGACAGAAATATTGGAATACAAAAAGGGGCCTTTCAGAATTTAAACAAAATACTAAGTAACAAATTGTGTTGTCAACGAACATAAAAACACTAAACTACCATGCAATAAATAGCATGCTATATGTCATTAATGTTAGACTATTTCCTCACAAATAAAGTGGATAGTTCAAGCGACAGAGATGTCGTTCTACTGACGGTTGTTAAGGATTTCATATACATCGTATATGTGCAAGCAGAATTTATTACGGAAAATGAGAACGGAAAGGATAACTGTGCAAAAGTTCAAGAAAAGAGAGTTTAAATTTTTGGGTATATAAAGAGGAAAGCTTATTTGGAGAGTCTGACACTGACAGGGCATATTTATATAAGAGTGGCAGTGGGAAATAAAGTGTGTACCTAGTACATTTTGGGCCTGAACTGGCTCGTGTAACGGAAGAAGATAGAATGAGGTGCCATGTGCATAATGAAGCGTTACAGAAAGCTGTCTATTATTCTCTGCATGGATTCCACTTGAGATCGGGATGAGTTTAAGTCCCACTATTCTCTCAGGATGTGCGTTGTGGTGTAGTGGATATCAGCTCTGAATGATAAATCGGAGAGCATAGTTCAATTTTCAGTTGAATTCATTACATTCACTTTCACACAAATAACTTTGGGAAAGGTGTTAATGCATCTCTTATCCCTCCAGCTATGGGTTAAATAGTAAGACAAATTGATTTCTATAGCCTTGTTTGGCAACCAGTCTACCGCAGAAAGTAATGGCAACCTACTGCGGGAAGATATTCACCCAGTATCACGTATGGTACTAAACTGACTGATTATCCCATGGAAGGAAGCCTCCACGAAACGACACACATTCTTCGTATATGGCGGTAGTTCGAGGTCCGATCGGCGATTATGAAATATAAGTGGCGTGTCAGCGGATCTTCTCTTATGTGGCGTGTTTCTACAGGATGTTGTCTCTAATGGCTCTCCTGAATTCCCATGTTTTGTAGTTTTTAATAAATTGTGTCTTCTCTACAAAACCCTGTTTTTTCTCATTCATTTTCACAAGCCGTAGGTAGGTTATGCGTCATTTTATTCTGTCTTGCTTTCAATCTGTCCTGTTAGTATTTTATTTTCCAAGCCATTATTACAGATCGCATGAATTTTAACTGAATCTCCCTGATGTAAAGTATAAGTGTCCTTTTTGCTTCTATTCTTTCTAAAAGTGTTCTTTTGTTGACATGTTGTTCGGTCTATCGGATTCTCAGCATCCGTCTCTACAATCACAGTGCTGTTGCTTGAAGTCTCTTCTGTATCTGTGAGGCTATCCGGAAATCACTATCATATATATAAGAGGAGTGATATTATATAACTGTTCAGTACTCATTTATTTGTTCTAATAGGCCTTGTAAGCATGTCTCTCCATAATTCTCCCTTGTTAGCCTTTATTTTTTTATCTGTAAGTAATCAATCCATCATCAAAAATAGGGTGATTGATGTGAAATACCAATTCCGCAATTACGTTTTTCTTTCTAAGAAATATTTTATATTTCATGATGCTTTGTTTCGCCTTTGGAAAGTACGTGTCGTGACTGCAATGCAACTTTGAATTTATGTTACACTGTTTACCGTTCATTATTCCGCTAGACATATATATCTGCTATAGTTCTCTATATTCTTAATTCCCATATCTCAAATTTGAAAGTCACTCCATGGGATGCTTCTCTTCCTGTTACGAATAAATTCGTAAGAATGTTTTAGTAATAGATTGTTTTGTTAAATATGTTTTAATTTATCATTCACTTTCAGAATAAAACAAAAGCAATATGAATAGAATACATTTTGAAGCAAAACGGACAGTTAAAAACTACAGGCTTGAAATTGTGAGTTTATCACTGACTCATTGTGAATAAATAAATAAAAACAGAAATGGGTGTACAAACACATGTTTCCAGTAAACAATTAACATCTTTTCAATAGGCCCTATTTATTATTATAGAAACGTTATATTTAGTCGCTACGTGTTCGAGATTATATATTTCCGGGGTTTAGCAGCAAAATAAATATCTTCCGCACAAAAGATTGAAATTGTTAATAAAGTATTGTGACACTTGACGGTTTCTTTAATAAGACATTATCACTTAGAAAAAAAAACAGGAATACCAAGATAAGTGTAACGATTCAATACAATATATATATATATATATATATATATATATATATATATATATATATATATGCGTGTGTGTGTGTATGTGTGCACGCTTAACTGAGCGTGTTCTAATTATTGCTGTTTTTGGCGTCTACGATACGCTTCAGACATTCATTCGCGGTGGGGTAATGGATAACTGCTAACTGCACGGACTGGGGAGTCGGAGAGCTGAGTTCGAATTCCTGTCGAGCCTGTTACATTCATGTACGTCCAAATGTCCCTGATAAAGTTATGTATCCATTTCTTCTCTCCCCAGCTTCGGGATACAGTTGGTCTATGTGAAGATGAACTCTGAAAAGGAGCGTCCTTTGAGAACGTTGAGGGTCATTATGTGCGCCAACTCTCTGTATTCGGCTTTTCTAAAATTTGTGTGTAGTTCTTAACCATCCTAATCAAATCAAAAGTATGGATATTAGTGGCCGTTCGGTTCTAAAAACTGCGTTACTGTACTCTCATCCATCGAAAACGATAAAAGATTACAATTGTTCTTAAAAATGTGTATATATTTTGCATGGTGAGTACTAGAGAGGATATATATATATATATATATATTCCCGTTGGACGACAAACTTATTGCAAAACAAATAAAATAATATGGCAATGTTAAAGAGCAAATACGAGGCAAGATATTTCATACATAGTAGTAAAGTTTAATAACTAGCAGTAAGAGAGTGAACCTAGCCTACGCTGCCTCCCTATTGTCTCTCTTTCTCTCTATCTTTCTTTCTCTCTCCATAAGCGTGTTAGGATATATATATATATATATATATATATATATATATTAAAAAAGGATTAATTCAAAGATGTTGAATGGCCATTTCGATATGAAGATCCCCACGGGGGACGACACATCACCTCAGCAACAGAAAAAACCTTTCAGAAACTGGAGAAAAATTAGTCTACTTTTCCTTTTTAAATAGATTGCAAAGAAATTAAAAAATAAATAAATAATAAAATAAAATAAAATAAAAATAAACAAAAATAAAGGGAAAGAAAAAGAAAAAGAAAAAGAAAACAAAAAGAAAAAGATAGAATAAAATCAAATAAATAAGAAAAGAAAAAAAATTGACATCGTCTGGGTTCGCAAAAAAAAAAAAAAAGAAAAAAAGGGAGATGTAACTAAAAATTAACAGACAGCCGTGTTAAATCGACGCAAGTTTAAGCAACACGGAAAAAAGGTGGTAAGAGAGATAAAAGAAGGAAGGGAGGGAAAAAGAAAGAAACTAAAGAAAAAAAATTTTTTAAATATTACAGACGCTGGACAAATTCAAAAACCTAATTTCCCCAAAACGTTGAAGTATTAGAAAAAGGCCTTTACTTAAAAAGGCATAATTATTAATAAAAGGGAATTAAAAGATATAGGATTTAAAACAAAATTATTTTTAAAAAAATTAGGTCATTTGAAATTAAACTAAATAAAGACAACACTAGGTAAAAAAAAAAAAAAAAAATTAATTACAATTATTATATACATACCTATAGAAGTACACACATACATACATATATATACACACACAATTCTACGAATAAGAATACATATATACATACACATACACACACATACATACACATACACACACACACATACATACACATATACACACACACACACATATATATATATATATATATATATTTTATATTAAGAAGGATTCTTTAGAAATGCTATAATTTTTTATATTTGTGAATTTTGACTTCCCCTCCTCCCTGATGTGTACGATATATGCACCATCATACAGCTGTCGACATACAAGACACTCGGTTTCAAAGATTTGAATATACGCATACACTTTGTACAGGTAATGAAATGTGAACAAATGTTTCGTTGAAGTTAGGAAACGTTGAATCTGGTCAGTCACTAGATAAGCAACCAGTTGGGAATTGTATATTTTGTAAGATTAGAGGTGTCAATTGTGTAATGGATAATGACTTGACATTTTTAGTCTGAAAGCTGAGTTTCAATTCTTGTTGCTTTCGTTATATCAAATAGAATTGGAAAGCTTTGAATTCACGTCTTCTAACCTAACTACGCGTTCAATAAACTATAAGTATCTCTCCTTCAAAAACTACTACAATTTAAAAATATTTTCTTATTTTAAATAACATGCAAAGGATTAAAATGCCATAGAAAATGAATCACTCAGTAAATCTTTTAAAATCAGACAAAATCGTCAGTAAAGTCAGGATAAAAATATATTCACACTAGAAATAAATAAACATAGATTCTTCTAGCTAGTTACATATGAACAGTTTAAAATAATCTTAAACAAATATGATGTCTTTCAGGCATAGACGATCTTGGCTCTCTGTAAATTAATTGAATTTCCAAGCATTTGGGAAAAGATAGCGGAGTGCTTTACTGTTGCCGTCTCCGATGTTTGGAATTCAGAGATTACTTTCTCTTAGACACATTGTCACCCACAGCTAGAGATCTGTCTACGATACTATTTAATCCATAGTTAGTATTAGAAAATATGATATTCATGTCTTTCCCAAGGGAATTATTTGTAAGTGAATGCAACAGAATGAGCCAGATTTTGGACTCTGCTCTTCGATTTTATTTAGATTGATGTGTGCAGAATGTGAGAATGATGTGTGAGAATGTTCTGTCTCGGCTGATATAGCTGGATCGATAAGATCCAAGAATCTGTTATGTGTATAGATCTGTAGATATGATTAAACTGAGACACTTGCCATAATGGTGTTGTTTATGTTCGTGTGGCAAGATCTGTGTCGACTTGCCACCTAAATTGCTAATTGATCGATGAACAGTTTCTGAAACATTTTCACCCATTCATGGACTCCATGTGCTACAAAATTAATGTTGCTACAGAATAACACGCTCCTTTATTAGGCCTATGCTACCTAAAATGAATCCAGTCAGATTCATTACATTCACTTACGTACTAATACCCTTGGGAAAGGTATGAATTCATATTTTCTCCCTCACGTTATGGATAAATAGCGGGACAACTGGATTCTATAGCACTGGTTGGCAACTAATCCAGGAGAAGGAAAAACTCTGAATTAAACCAGCCTGGGAAGAGTTAGGTTTCGTCAAGCTGTCGTTATCAAAGAAACACCATGTCTACTGCAGCTACAGCGCATGTAGTGAACTTACGAATATCTGGGCCTCAAATAAATTTCAGCGGCATTCTAGACTTTCCGATGTAAGGGATGGTCACTATGTTCGCTCGACATAAGCCAAATTAAGATTTTTGGTGTAGACAGCAGAGACATTTATTCGTTTATAAGACGCTTTTTAAGTCATTTCAACACAAGCAATAAAGCCACTAAGACGCAAGGTGTTTCTAAGTATTAGTGAATATGAAAAAAATTTATTAAGTAGTGAGGACAATAAAATATTCTTTTTATGTGCCGTGTTCTTTCATGATGTAGGCGATTATGGACATCCACTTGCCCCTGTCTCTTATCGCTGTTAATATTTCTTCCTCTTGGTATCTCTCCCGAACCCCACTGCGCCATTCATTTGCTTAAGCCCATTAAATATGTCTCGCACTTCTTTTACCTTTTCTATTTTCCTCCTCTATCCGTCTGGTGAGTATTAGGTTCTCCTAACCATCCTTCCTCATTACGTGCCACAAAAAACCTCAGCTGTCTCTTCCTGATGCTAAATATAAATTTTCCTCTCGTCTGTATCCTCTCCAACACGTGCTTGGTCTATGGTATCATAAACACCCTTTTGTAGAATCATGTTTCTGTTGCTTCAAGCTTATCCTTCTTCCTTGAGGAGATCGTCCAGAATTTACTGCCATATAGAAGGACAAATATCACATACAGGCTATCACTCTTTTCTTTGTTTCTAATGAGATATCCATAACTCTCAGAACTCTGGATATCTTTTGAAATGTGTCATATCAATGCATCTTCGGATCTCAGTATCGCAATTTCCATCCTCTGTCAGAACACCTCTCAAGTATTTAAAATTTTCTGTTTTATTTTTATTTCCCCGACCTGCAGGTAGTATTTTGTGGTTTTCTTTTTGATAATGACCATGCATACAGTTTTTTTTTAGGTTTATGCTTAGTTCTTTCTTCTCACTTTCTCCTGCAGCCTACCTTAGAGGGTCTTACATTTTCCTTTCCGTGTGTGTTATCAATGACGAATCCAGGCATGGATCCTAGCTCTCTAAGAATTGTTTCATTGTACAGTTTGAATAAATTCGGGGAGAAAACACATCCTTGATTTACACTCCTTTCTATTTTTTTTATATCTGTTGAATTCGTTTCCTATTCATATGCAAGCGTTTTGCTGCCAATATAAGTTATTAATTATTCTAATATCTTTTCTGAATGTCGAGGTTGCCGAACATCTCTAACAAGTCTCTGTGGCGTACTTTGTCAAATTTCTTTGTTTAGTCTATAAAACACAAGTGCAGGTTATTCTGTATTTGTACTGCTGTTTCTGATAGTATTCTGAGAATGAATATTGCTTTTCTTGTTCCGGTGTCTATGGTCCGATTCTGCTTCGCACTCTGTTCATCAGATTCCAGATAATGCTTTGTTTATTGGTTCTTTAAGTTAGTTCTTTTTATTTTTAACTAAATCAGAAAATAAAAAGATCAAACTTGATTGGTTAGCAAAAAAAAAAAAAAAAAAAAAAGCGGAAGACAGCTCCACAAGCAAAAAGTGCGATAGAAGGAACTTTTAGCACAAAACTTACGTTTACATCTAACCATTTCAACTCTAAATTAATGAGACCTTTCTATCCATCTAGTACTGCAATTGAAGTCATAAAGTATATCTAAACTTATTTATAAATGCAACTTTGTCTGTGTATGTGTGTGCGTGTGTGTATAGACTACGAAACGGCTAAACTGATTTTCTTGAAAATTTATACAGTTGTACTATAAGCATCTGCGAGTGTTCTTAGCTAGGTTTTATGTCGAAGTACCTCCGATAAATATCGAAAATCGATAATCGAAAAATCGGGTTATAGAAAGTGTGGTCCGATTTTAATCAAATTTGATACACTCATAGACAAAGACATAAGAAACGATATTCAGAAGTTTCAAGGTTGCAGTTCTTACAATAGTGCAGAAAATCGATAATATATATATATATATATATATATATATATATATATATATATATAAAAGGCAAGATGTTTGTATATGTGTCTGCTTTTCTGTCTGTATGTCCTTTATACAAATTCTCAATTTTTATCCGATTCTCACCAAACTTCACACAAATATTCTTTAGGCTGAGTTTGAGCTCCAGGACTATGGATTAGTCTATACTGCTAGTGTACCATAGAAGAAAGTTCATCAAAACAATTACCATGAAAATCTTTATAGAAAAGACAGCGAAGCTATGTTGCGAGAAAGGGACTGAATCAGAGATTCCATGTCAGGACCAATGACTTTACAAAGTCTTCTTTGGATTAATCATTAATTTCTACATACATAGCAGAAGCCTCATATACTGCTCTTAAAAATATCAGGAAGTTATAAACATCTGATGTTGTATTCTGACCATGCGTGGAAACAATCAGCAGGCTAGAGAGGACTCTTTGACACATCAGTGTAGGTGTAGATATATATTTAGTAAACCAAGATGTTAGCTATTTACGAAATACGAAGGTAGATATATATCAAATAAAGTCAAGCATATTCACAAAGCAGAGGTAGATATATATTTAATCAAGTAATATACCTCACTACTGTAGTATTGCCATACTTTTCTGCGAGCCTATGTTCTCTTCACGTTCTTATTGACTTCAATTCCAAGTTTTAGCTTCAGATTTAATGAAAATATTTTAGTCATGAAGACCTTACAATTAACGACAGCACGATAACTTAATCGATCTAGGAATGAACTGCCCTTTGGCGATAAAGACAAAGGATTTATAATTACTTGGACCTTCATTAGGCAATTAGTGATAACGAGCAGTGAGGGGTTAATCATCCGAGGTTGAAGAACAAAATTATTTATAATAATTATAGTCTAATGGTCCGATGGTATATTTCTCTGAGTTAACTGTTAAATAATTGATAATTCTCTTTCAGTTTTAGGGACATATATAAGTGAAAGTTTGGCTAGAGGAGTTGCAGATATGTACCAATCAGTAATAAAGAGTATTAAAGGGAATTAATAAGATACACTTAATATATATATATATATATATATATATATATATATATATATATCCAAAACATTAATTTAAATCTGTGCTCGATATATAATATAGAGCTGTGAATGTTTAATATAAATTATAGTTTAGAACATGTACAAATGTGTTTTTATCCACAAAAAAAATTATACATGTCCTAAACTATAATTTTTATTATATATATATATATATATATATATATATATATATATATATATATATATTATCTTACGTCTATGGCACAACTACGAGTTTCATGCGTGATGCAATTCAGTTTGAGATATGCACCTGATGATTGTGATAGACGTATGATAATGTGCATATTTATTAATATATATAACACAATTCTGTTCCTACACTGCGCAATGTTTTATTAATACGTAAATAACAATGCTATACATATGTGCATACTAACATGTATATTTATTAATTTACGTATATATATATATAGTCATCCACAGGCAGATCTGTTTCGCTGTATCACAGCTCATCAGTACGGTTAGACTCCTGATTGCTTTTTATCCAGGATTGTAACCCGACCCAATTGGCATCAGTCGGCGATTCTACCACTGAGATATGGGCACTCTGTAGAAGGAGGCAGACGTTTTAGAGTGTACATTATCATTATACACACACCCAATAGCTGAGAGCGTTCTGATTCATTACTGAATGAACGATGCGTAGCTGCTAGAGTAGCTACTGTTTTTCAAAGTCTACCATTCTTCCAGAGTGCTCAATCAGGGTGTGAGAGCGTAAATAGTCATCCGGAAACAGATCCGTTTCGCTGCATCACAGCTCATCAGTAAACCTCGTCATCTGAAGTAGTGTAGGATGTATTTGTCTTACATATTACGTTGCCGATTGTCTTGTAGGTGCTGGTAAAGATCTTAGTACTGGAAATACTTAATCTTATAGATACAGTGTTATGAATTCTGTTTTGTCGGTGTTAGAATTGCTATTAGAAGTTATCCTTTGTACATCTAACATCAAAAATAGATACATGAACAAAACTGATTATAACATTGATTTTTACTAATACTACCAAAATTTAAAAAAAGAACTCAATTCTTTACGTCGAAATAACTTGTGCGTGTTTTAATAAAAACATTTCATCAAATCCTTCATCTCGGAGTTATTAAGTTTAATTTTAACGGTAGAAGCTGTTAAATGTACAATCCAAAACATAATCTAAAACCATTTCATAAACATTACGGCGGATTTCTGACATCAAATCAAGGTAAAATCTAAACTTATTCATAAATGGAACTTTGTCTCTCTGTGTGTGTGTGTGTGTGTGTGTGTGTGTGTGTGTGTGTGTGTGTGTGTGTGTGTCCGTTACCTATAGACTCCGAAACGGTTAACCGATTTTCTTGAAAGTTTACACAGTTGTACTATAAGCATCTACGAGTGTTCTTAGCTAGGTTTTATGTCGATGTAACTCCGATAAATATCGAATATATATATATAGATAAATATCGAATATATATATATATAAAAGGCAAGATGTTTGTGTGTGTGTCTGTTTATCTGCCTGTATGTCTGTATTTCTTTCAGCCGATTTATTTTAGTTTTTGCTTAGGGTTTGGCTCTAAGTAGGTATAATTGTAGTTCTTAGTCTCAGCCATGATACCATTTACTCAGAGCACTTATTTAACCTTCAAAATTCAGTTTACGACGAAAAAATCTTATTTGATATCATACCAGGAAATCAAAATTTGACTTAAATCCATTCATTTTTCTTTCAGTCTACGGTTTCGCTTTAACTGGGAACAACTATTGCTTTTTAGTCTTTCATGCCAACGTCCAAAGAGTCTGAGCTCCAGGACCATGGATTACTTTTAAAGCTTTCATTACACCCGAGCAACGCCGGGCTATACTGCTAGTATTCATATAAAATAATTCTTAAAGGCCATCTTTTTACTTTAATACAACAAGCCATAACACATTTTCAAAATGTCTTCCGCTTGCTTCTACACAAGCATGCAACCGTCAGATCATTAACTGGTGGACCCTTTCAAATACTCCTACAGGGTTTTAAATGAAACGCTGAAGAAGTGTCTCTGCATTGTTAATATCTACAGCATAGACCAATTGTTTTAGGTGGTTCCTACAGAACTTTTTTTTAAAAGAATTGGGGTCGGAGTAACTTTTAAGCGATCAAACCAATCTTCCCCTACCTATCAATCTTTCATGGTAGATGTCAACCAGTGCATCGCGGACAATGTGACTAAAATGTGCTGGAGCCTCACCATGAACCATACGCGTCTTTGTAATAGGAGGGCTACATCCTGTAGCAGGTCTTGAAGTGTGTTCGAAGTAAAATCTCTGTAGACAGCTCCTGTAAGATATCCTAGGAGAACATATGAACCTACAAGATAGTCTCCTACAATTTCAGGCCACATTAACCGTAAACTGATGCTGGTGTCTAGTCTGTATTGTACCATGGCGGTTTTATCCGACCACAAATGTTGGTTGTGTAAATGTGTTGTTCCATCTGTTCCAAATGTTCCTTCATGTGTAAACGAAACGGAAGAGACAAACAATTGATTGGCAGTGCAATAATTTATCGGCAAAATCTCTCCCGTGGTGAGACTAATGGGTCTGTACTTAGATGGAGAAGATCGTTTGTTCTCGTTCTTGAAGACCGAACATATTTTTGCCACCTTCCACATTCTTGGTATAGATTTCTGCTTCAAGTCGTGATTAAATAACTTTGCTATAATCGGAGATATTTTTGTCAGATATTTTTATAAACAACCACTGGAATTTTATCCAGGTCAGTGGCTTTAGTGTAGAGTCTTTTGATAAATTTAGAGATGTCTTTTACTGAAATGAGTATATTACTGAGATTGTGTCCAGTGAAACGTGCGAAGAAATTAAAATTTCGAACCGAATGCTTTATTGCAATCACTGAGATATGTGATTTTAATAAAGGATTCAGTTCAAAATACTTAGCACCTGAAGACGGTCGGAGACTACAACGGCCGAAACGTCGTACAAATGGCAACAAGTATAAGGACAATAGTCCGAATAATGTAAATACCGTAAATACTACCTCATCTCAGAAATATAAACAAATACTAATGGTAGAGTAGTTAATCTATGAAGGAAAAAAAGCATTCAAAATCTTCATTGTATTTTAATATTTTGTATTATATAGATGTCGAAACAATTTTTAAAAAATTCCAACCTAGCATGTGGTTAATACCCTGGACTGAACATGTGAGAAAAAGGAAAATTAAAAAAAAACAGAAGGAAATTTTGAGGACATCTAATGAGAAAACAAGGATTGGAGAATTTGATACTCACAGAATCATTTCTTTCGTTTTCTTCACATATTGAAGAAAACGAAAGAAAACAGCAAGTACTTTTACTAACGACCTTGTGTAAATTAATGGAATACTACTGATTAAGAGAAATAGGAACAAACAGCTATACTAAGCGGCATAAAGGATAATAAGTATTGGATAATCATGATCGCCAATGTGCCGAAGGACACGGCACATAGGAGAAAATAGCTTGATATAAACCTCGACTTTAATGGGGGCATTATTACCCTATTTAAGAAACTGAATTATGAAAACTACGTAAATACCAGTCATCTACGAATTTGTAAGACTTTTATCAGGTATCTCGCCTCAGAGTTGACTTTCGGGGTCACGTCAGAGTGTCGACCACCTGCAGTTGGATGCAGCTGTTGAAGTTTGCTGATTGTAAATGTAGGGCAACAGAAACTGCTTAAGATGGAGAGCGGTATTTTGATTGGTTGTGGGCTGTGTGGTCTGGCCAATTGAAGAACAGTTAGAGCTATAATTCCTTGGATTTCTTTTCTTTTTTTTTATCTGTGCAGGTTTTCGGATTTTTGCAGCATTAGATATGATGCATGAAAAAATATGAATACGCAAATGCCTCAAGCTAATAACACTAAGAAACGAACAGCAATCGGTTCCGCAATGTCAGTCTATAAACATCTAAAATATGATTTTACAAGCACCATACGTACGAATAAAGAGATCTCTATATAAACACTTCCATTTACTTTTTTAATTAGTGCTGCTAAGACAATAAAGTATAGAGATCGTAGGTACAATATTTGTGTCTAATTTTATTTCTACCTCTTTCGACTTTTACATGAATATCCATCGTTTATAACGGATTATCAATTATTTAATGGCTATTTAAAGTCGGAGCATATTTTGTATTTCATCATCGCCGACCGGACTTCGGACTAATATCAGTCGCAACGAATGGATTATCCATTCCATTATACACTAATGTAGTAAAAAAGTGTTCCCTGTACCGTTGTACTAAGTGCCTGACTCTTCATGCTATCTTTTATCTTTACTAGATCCAGACCAGGTCTAAAATAGTCATATTTGGGCAAGCGCTCCCAAATTTTCACTTTTCAAATTTGATAACATCGAAAGCGTCTCCGTGTCTTTTTTAGCAACAATTTTTTCTACTCTGCAACTTTTCTCTCACATAGATGTACCAAGCTTCTCGCTGCTCTGTCACTCATTTCCTGGTGAGTTCTCGAACGACCTGCATTCCTTAGTTCAACCAGTTCTAATGTTCACGGCTAGGATACGCCATGCCAGCAACACTGTATCAAAACAGCCTACATTTCTTCAGTATTCTATTGACAATCAGTTCTACTAAAGCCGATACTTCCCGCAAACCACTGCTCCCAAATGGATACTTCCCCGATCACTACAATCTTAATCTGTATGGTTAATCCTTATCTTCCACACCTGTCCGCATAAAATCTGTCTTTTATGTAACTCTCTACGTCAAGAAGCCCCAGGATTTCTACCGAGAGAAGCTCAATTTTTAAAAAATATTTCTTGCTTTGTTCCCTTTCTCACAGACACAACGTCATCAATTATGTCACTATTTCCATGATAGTTGTTCAGTCAAGCTCCACTCTTTATTGTCAGCAATTCAGACTTCTAGAGCTAAAGCCCATCTTGCTATGAACACAAATCCGCATCAACATAAGACGCTTCGTATTCTATTTGTAAGCGAGAAGTTTTAACCAGATTGCCTCTCCCAAATAACTGTTTTTACCTAAACATATTATTTACCGTGCGCTATACTCTTAACGCTTTTAAGTCTATCCTACATATCCTTATAATCTTTACTTGATACTTCCATATTTACGCTGATATCATATATCTCATTCATTCAGTAACTCCCTTCTTTGTGTGGCTCTTGAGCCTTATGTTAAGTGAGTGTTAGTATACAAAAGGTGTGCACGAAATATATTTCTCACGAATGTGGAATTTCATCACAGGTTTTTTTTCCAAGATTCCTGCTTCAAATAATTGTTTCATGACAATAATTTATCTCAGACCTGAAAACTCTTTGACAGAATCCTAGAGAGCGTATTTACAGAAAAGTAGTAAAGAAAACAATATTGATGAACTGCGGATACTTGGAGTAGTGGTAATATTTCATTTGAGAGCGTATACAAATCTATGAAGTGCACTAACTTTAACTTTGTAATAAATAGGCAACAAAAATATTTGTTTGGATGGTTCATTGCAATGTCATAATTATATTTGGTTGTTTTCTTTGATGCATCTCCTCGTCTCCCATATCTTTTCCTGATGCCGAGACGTCTCAGCTATTGTGCCTCGGGAGCATCAAATTACAGATTCTAAAGGCGCCTTTACGTTAGCAGGCCATTCATTTCATTCTTCAGCTTTCTTCTTAACCAGGAATCCGAGGTCGGAAGAAAACAAAGCTTGTTAATATATTGTTTCGCTTAATCAGAGAATATTCTTTACTTCAGAATGGCGTCTTATATTTATTGCTTATTTCTGCCTCTGTCGTAAGCGAAAAGGTTTAGTATTTTTGAGACGTTTCTTTGAATATTTTAAAGAGAAATATTTTTTACTTATCTGACCTTACGTCAGGTTTTGTCAGTGGCAAATTTTTAGCACCTGATGATGCCGTATCCATTTGTGTTTTTTCCTACATATGGTCCATATCTTACTTGTGTGTGTGTGGCAAATTGGGAGAAATAGACAAATATATAGGGAAAGAGAGATGGATAGAAGGATATATATTTTATAAAGAGAGAAAGAGAGAGATAGGGTGACAAAAAGAGAGACACAGAAAAATAGAATGTGAGACAGAACGAGAGAGAGAGAGAGAGAGAGAAAGAAAGAGATAGAAAATAGAAGATATAAAAAGAGAGATGAATACAAAGAGGGAACTATATAGAGATAGATCGCTAGAAGGAGAGGTACAGAGATAGAAAGAGAGGGATATTAAGACATATAGAAAGAGTGAGAGATAGAAAGCGACAAAAAAAAGAGATATAAAGAGGTACAAAGATACATACAAAGAGATATATAGAAAGAGTGATATGAAAAGAGGGAGAAAGAGAGAATCCTGCGCAAAAGGTACACGAACATCTTATTTCTTTGGAGTTATGAGGGAAAAGAAATATTTGGCGGTTCCTACTTTACTCTTTTAATTATCATTACTGTTTCTTATTAAGTAAAATATAAAGTGAGTCTATTATACATAATACAGAGAGTGAATGATCTCAACAAATACTTAATAGAATTAGGCATTCCTTGACTGGACAGCTTGTAGCATTGTCGGTTGTAATTTATAAAATCTTTCTCTAAAAACAAGTTTTTTCCGAAAAATAGGTTTCTCAAGTTCAGTGGCTGTTATAATTCTTTCCATTACTGATGGGGGTATCGTCCCTACCATTTTGTTTAAAGTAGTTTTGGAATGCCAACATCCTGATTAGGACATTATTTTCTCTTTGAGTTGCATGTTGCTGTTGCTAATTCTCAATTATGTGTTTTTTCTTATTTGATATAATTGTAATATAGCAATCTAGCCCCCACCCGAAGAAGGTTGATGCAATCGATGATATTTCCCGTCGATGAAGGGGTCAGCGAACGACAAGACAGGTGTTTGAGAAATACATCCTGTCGGCGTCTGGAGCGGATGTCGCAGGGTTATGAGTCGGGCTCGTTTGACCTTATTTCCGACAGCGGCGGAAATGAATACGGAAGTAAACAAAACAGGTGTCTCTTGGAATTACGTGGGCGTTGCTTAGGCGAGACAAAACCGGAAGGAAAAGTCCCGGTTCTAGAAGACTATAAAAAGAAATCGACACACAGATTCGCCAGCAGAGAACGGCCAGTGGAAGCAGAGAGACACCACAGGCAAGACTTACACTCCCGTCGACTCATTCTATGTGCGCTCTCACTCTTCCATTCTCTGTTCCACACAGGCTCGTCGTCAGGAATAGAAATATAATCTTATATTTTTATATATGCGTGTTCTCGTTGTTTGTCGTCGTACAGTGATATATAACATACACAATTTGGTGCATAGTGATTTGCTGTTTTTAAGACAACAACAACAACAACAAAACAGATAGATGCGAACTTGGTTACCACGGCGACAATTTGAAATTCTACGAAATTAAAACCACTAGATAGAGGAAGAAAAAGAAAAAAGAAGACGAAAATAGAAAGCAACCGGACGACCATAGACGACATCAACGAAAGGTAGGTGACTTTTGATTCGATCTTGTGTGTGTTCTGCTCTTGTTCATAATAAGTTTATAATAAGTCTAATAAAAAAAAAAATGGAACAGCATACTTTTGCCGATTTTGTTCAAGGTCTGACCCTAGAATTGAAAAATGTGGCTTGTTCGGTGTCGAACACTTTAAGGGGAGAATCTTTTTTAAAGAATATACAGCCATTAGCGTGCAAAGAAGATGGTGGTTATAGTGCTTGGTTGGAGGATATGGAGAGGTATTTTAAAGTTGTGCGCGTGGCAGAAGAAGACAAGTGTCAGGCAGCTCTTCTCACAACAAGAGGAGCTGTTGGACACTATGTATATAGACTAATCTCTAATAACCCACAACTCACATGGAAGGAGTTCAAAACTTCTTTAAAGGAATGCTACGGATTGGTTTTAGACCCCGACGCACGGTTAGTTGAATTAGTGAACATTAAGCAGGGTAGAACAGAGGGGGCGCAGGACTACATGCAGAGAGTAGTACGCTTAGCGGAGAGCGCATATGTTGGGGTTGACGGGAGGAATGAAGTTGTGATAAAACAAGTTCTAGGATTTTTCATAAAAGGTCTAAGGGATCGGGACATAAAGATGGCAGTTATGAAGGATGAGCCACAAACACTAGAGGCTGCCTATCAGAAAGCGTTATCTGAGTTGAGATGGAAAATTCGACTCGATGCAAACTCTGAATACGAAGAGGAGCCTATGGAAATTTGCCACTCTCGGAGACGGGTACCGATAGAAGCCGTAAGCCCCGCTAAATCTAATAATAATAATAATAATAATAATAATAGGAATAAGAACAATAGAAAAGGTGGTAATAGGGGAACTGAATACAAGACTCGCGAGCGGGAGAGGAACGAGAGCGTTGTTAGGTGTTGGAATTGTGGGAAAGAAGGCCACATAGCGAAATTTTGTAGACGCGCCCCGGGAAACGGCAGAGGTCCGTTCGTGCGACGCCCAACGAACGGAACAAGACGGTACCAACGCACGTAGTTGGTAATATGGGCGCGCCAAATTCCATCTTTATTAGAATAGAACGTAGACCTTATAGGGCATTGGTAGATACAGGAGCAGAGGTATCGGTTATAAGCTGTAGGGTATTTAAAAAATTGCGACTGGGACTTGAACTGCAAAAGAGGAACATTAAACTTCGAACTGCGAATGGATCCCCGTTATACGTTGAAGGCCTTTGTCGTCTACAGGTCCAGATAGGAAGTAAGTCCATACCCCATGATTTTTTAGTCGTGAAAAATCTCAATAGAAACGTTATACTTGGCCGAGATTGGCTGATGCAGAACGGGGTGAGAATGTATTTCGATTTGGGGGCATTGAAGATTGGTGAAGAATACGTGGCATTAGAGGAGGATGTTCATATTTCCTCTATTGTTAGGTTAGCTCAAAAAGTAACATTAAGACCTCAACACCTGCATGCTTGTCTGGGATTAAACCAGGCTGAGAAATGGACGTGGCAAAGAATATGAAATCGAACAGCTGAGTAGTGGATATGTTAGCAACTTATGTGGTATATCAGTAGCCAACGCAGTTGTAAAAATGCCAAAGTCTCGTAAGTTTCAGTTGCTGATAATGAATAACACTAACCAGACAATCACTTTGAGACGGGGGTGTCCGCTGGCTAAATTGGAAAGGGCAGGTAATATTACTGAAATTACTATGCCCGATAAACAAAATAATAAAAGTCCTGATGTAGATTTGGAACAGGTACATGTACCGGAGGAATTCAAGCCTGAAATTAACAAATTGCTAAAAAGAAATAGGGACATGTTCGTTAGTGACGACAAAAACCTGGGCAGAACCGATACTGTGGAGATGCGTATCGATACTGGAACGCATGAGCCCATAAGAAAACGCCCATATCGCACACCCCTCAAACAAAGAAAAACAATGGATTCAGCAATCGACGAAATGATGCAGGCAGGTGTAATTGAGAGATCCAATAGCCCGTGGAGTTTTCCAGTAGTTTTAGTAGAGAAGAAAGACGGTGGCAAGAGATTTTGTGTAGACTTTAGAGCACTTAATAAGATTACAAAGAAATATGCTCGACCTCTTCCTGTCATCGATGATATACTGGCATCACTTGGTTCGGCAAGGTACTTTTCGAAGCTTGATTTAAAATCAGGGTACTGGCAAGTTAAGCTTCATGATGATGACAAAGAAAAAAGTGCATTCACCTGCCACAAGTGTCTGTTTCATTTTAATGTTATGCCATTTGGACTTGCAAACGCACCCGGCATCTTCCAGGAATTAATGTCAGTTGTTTTACAGGGACAGGAAGATTTTGCTCTGGCATATTTAGATGATATTCTGATATTTTCAAATACGGTGGAAGATCATTTAAAACATATAGACACAGTCTTGAGTAGTCTACGTAAGCACAACCTTAAACTGAAGCCAGCTAAGTGTGAGTTCTTTAAGAAAGAGACCCAATACCTGGGGTTCAAGATAAGTGAAGAGGGAATACAACCAGACCTCAATAAAGTCAAGGCTATAAAGTCAGTTTATACTCCAACCACTGTTAGGCAAGTAAGAGCTTTTATCGGGATAGCCTCATACTATCGCCGCTTTATTAGAAATTTCTCTGATATAGCCGAACCGCTGGTCAATTTGACAAGGAAATATGCACGATTCCAATGGGACGATGCTTGCCAAACCGCTTTCGATACACTAAAAACAAAGCTCGCGGAGATGGTAACACTAGCCTATCCCAACCCAAATAAGGCGTATAGGTTATATACTGACGCATCCGATCAATCGATTGGCGCATGCCTATCCCAGGTGGTGTACGATAAGGAAAATAGGAAGGATGTAGAAAAACCAATTTATTTATTGTCCCATAAATTAAGTGACACACAAACGAGGTGGTCAACTATAGATTAAGAGGCTTATGCCATACACTATGCTCTTCAAAAACTGAATCACTACCTGCATGGCGCAACATTCACAATATACACTGATCATAGGCCCCTGGAGCACTTACTTAATTCGCCCATACAAAATAAGAAGATACAGACTTGGGCTCTGAGCATGTCTGGCTACAATTGCAGCATACTGTATCTTAAGGGTAAGGATAATGTTTGCGCGGATCTCTTATCACGCGCTGTTGATGTGAACGAAGACCATATTGCTTCTCCAGTAGATATAGATGATAGAAATTACTTGGTTAGTGTTATAAACTCCAACCTAATGGAGCCGGAAGAATTAGCAGCCCATAAAAATGTCGGAAATTCATCAGAGGCACCCGAACGGCCCACATTGAAAGGAATAGACATAATCAGGGAGCAAGAATCAGACAAAAACATCTTAGACCTGAAGATTAGATTACGAAATGGTAGGGCTACCAAAGCAGAACAGAAGAGATATATAGTAATGGATGAAGTGGTGTACTATTTGTCTCAGCCTGATGATGAACCCCTCATCAGGCTGTATGTACCATCTCACCTTAGAAAAAGGGTGCTAGTTCAATACCATGATGACAGTGGCCATATGGGGGTGGATAAGACATTCCACTCAATAAAACAAAAGTATTTCTGGCCTTGTTTACTTAGAGAAATAAATGATTTCGTAGGTAAATGTATCCCGTGTCAGACAAGAAACCTAAAGAAGCAGCAACCCCACATACAGGAATGTGACTGCCCTCCTTTTCCTTTCGCAAAGGTTGCTTTAGATGTCTCAGGACCCTACCCAAAGACCCATTCAGGTAACCAATACATAGTTACATTCATAGATATGTACAGTGGTTGGCCGGAGGCATTTGCGGTTCCTAACAAGAAGGCAGAAACAGTGGTGCATCTCTTAGTTGACGAAATTTTTCCCAGATTTGGGACACCACTTCAGCTTTTAACTGATAATGGGCCAGAAAATGTCAACAGGGTAATGAAAAAGACATTAGAAGACCTAAATGTACACCATGTGACAACTTCTTTTTATCACCCCCAGAGCAACGGTAAGGTTGAGAGGTTTCACAGAACAATGCATGATGTTCTAGCAAAAAAAATCGGCAACAACGAACAGTCGTGGGATGTTTACATTAACCAAATGTTGGCGGCTATCCGGTTTCATGTGAGCGAAACCACTAAGTTTTCACCGTATTACTTGCTCTATAACAGGGATGTTATTTTGCCCTTGGACAATATACTGAGGCCTCGTCGCATATATTATGGTGATGAGCATCACCAAATTGCACTACAGGAAATGCATCGTAGCTTCACTTTAGTTAGGAATAATATAAGAAAAGCGAGGAGAGCCGCGATAGATAAGTCGCGTGGTAAGACGAAAAATACAACTTTTGAGGTTGGTGATTTGGTGTACTATAAGAATCACCAAAAGAAAGGGAAGTTAGATGTGCGCTGGCGGCCATATTATGTGATCGTTGAAAAGACTGGCCCGGTCTCTTATAGAATTAGAGATCAGTTAACCGGCTCGGTCATTAAGACGCATGCTGAGCATCTTCGGGCAGCGTCCATTGATGAATGGAAAATCCCTACTTCCGATAGGCCGTTACGAAAGATTGTATTGGCTGCTCCAGTAGAATCCAGTGATTCGGATGACGAATCCGGAGCGGAACAGACCGACTTTCCAGTGCACAATTATCGACACCAACGTGTGGAATCAGACGATGAGTCTGATGTTCCATTAATGGAGCGTCGCATCATGACGCGACGTAAAATGGCGAATAAAAACGTGTCAACTATTGATAATGATGATAGAATCGGTGGTATAAATAATGTTTCATCCAGGTTCGAGGATGATTGCTCAAAGTGTGAAACGTCTGGATCTACTCATGTAGATCAGGGTTTTTCTAGGGAATCACCTAGCAGCGAAGATGTCCAAATGAGGCAAACGTCTGTTGGGGCAAAAAGCACGGATAGACCTGCAGATTCCACAGTTGATCGGAACAAAAAGAAAGAACAACTGAAAAGTCTTGTAGACTTATTGGCTGATATGCTATAGGATTGGGAAAGAAAGCAGTGGGAGGATTAACGATAGTTTAAGTGAAATAGTTAGGTCACCTTCCTTATAGCAACACATGCGGAAGATACAAACGTGGAAAATTATTAATGGTATCTAAAGCATAAAGTAAATTATTCGTCTCTGGTGTCAGTACAGAGCGAGACTAACGGCTTTGTCTCTCGTTTCAGATGGCAAACCTTGTTCTTTTGGTCCTGCTGCTTTTTCCTGGATTGGACGTAGCGATTGAAAATTACCAGAACGTCGTATTTATTGAACAGAACGAGATCTCACTGTCACGTGCAAGGTGGCTGGTGACATTTTCGATCAATCTGACACCATACGACGCTGCGTTCCAATCATTGAAGGGATGCATACAAAATGTCCAGTCGAGCGCAAAGGAAAATTTCCCACAGGAATTCCTTGGGGACGTCACATTCGAAACATTGATGAATCATGTAAATGATGAATTTAAGCAAATTGCAATAGAACGTGAAAGGCTGTTATTAAAATACAAAGATTATAGGTCTATGACTCGCAGAACTAAGCGGTCCGTGTTGCCCTTTGTAGGGAATGCTCTTAGTTACCTTTTTGGAGTAACATCGGAAGATGATCTACGTGTGATTAAAAGAGCATTGGGTAAGTTAGCAAATACATAGGAAAGGACATTACATATGACAGAGGATAGCATTTCCGTAGTAAATGTTACGAGACATGAGGTATCTAATAATAGACACAAAATAAATGAAATTATTTCTAGCCTTAAAGGTATTGTAGGTTCCATGGCAAACGCAACACAGGGGTTGGATAAACGAATATCCAGATTAGAGATCCTTACCCATAGATACTGGTTGTAAAAGATTGTAGTCGATAAATTAGGGAAATATTTCTTAGACATCCGTATGGCTTTAAGCTATTTGGAACTGCAGCTCAACTTATTGTCGATTGGTCATTTGTCTCCTAGCATAATCGCTCCGCACGACTTAAGGGGATTGATGCATAATATAGCTCAGACGCTCCCAGATAAGTTCAAATTAGCAAGCGATCCAGATAAGGACATCTGGTATTATTATAAAACATTAAGTTGTAGGACACTTTTTGACTCAAAATCGATTGTGGTTGTGGTGGACGTCCCATTGGTGGATAGAGAACACTCCTATGTAGTATATAACATTTTGAATTTTCCTCTTCCGTTGCCCACACGATCAGGTTCAGCGTTCGGATCCAAGTTGTCGGCCAGGTTTGAAATGGAGTCAAAAATGATCGCGGTAAATAGGGCTGGAACACGTTATATTCTCTTGGGCCAGGCTGAAGCGACACGGTGCTCGGCAAGTACCGACGGATTGTGCGAGGTATCCGGTCCCGTTTATGCTACCAATTCAAGAGAATCTTGCGAGATGTCGCTTTTTCGGCATAATCAAGCAGGAATAGAGAGGAACTGTCGAGTCACAGTTAAAACGAATACTCGACTTCCAATCGCAATCAGGGTGGACCGGGAATCTTGGATGGTCGCTGCTACCAGGGATTTGCACTTTGCAGTTCTTTGTGGTGGCGGGTCTCGGAGCAAGCTTGTCGCCCAAGCCCCGCTAGCCAGTATACAGATAAAGGAGGGGTGTACTGCTTACAATGATCATATGGTGTTGGCTGCACAGGTTAACAGTGACTCAAGATTTAGAACCGTAGGGAAGCTACAGCTCACACCCATAAACGTCTCTAGTTCAGTGGTCTGGTCCCCAATTACGCAGAAATTTCCCAATTTTTCAGTGGACACCATACCGGTAGAATTGCGCGATATGGAGGAGATTCCTATCCGTAAACTAGTAAATACCTTGGAACAGATAGATATGGAAAGATTTAGTGAAGGATATGAACAACTCCCGAAGAAGTTGACGATAGGAGTCAGTGCTGGCATAGTCGGCGTAATAATAATCCTTGGAATAATAGCTAGGAAGCCGATTTTTAAGTGTGAAAGAAGCAACAGTGCTTCGGGAAATGAAATTGAGTTATCCGTTGTGAATAGTACTCCGGGGTCAACGGGTGTTCAACACTCAAATGTCTCTGCGTTAAACAGAGAGATGTCAACAAATCAGATATGCTTGGATTCGAATCCAGAGGAAGTAGTTAAAGGAAAAGAAAACATTGTACAAACTAAGGAATTACGAGTCACGGGTCCATTTTTTTTAGACTAAATTAAGATAGATGAAACCTCTAATCCTCCACAAGTAAATTGCATGCGGATTAACGTTGGAATCAGGGTAATTTTCTTCGTTTTCTATTGAACATTTCTCGGTCAGACTATGAATGATACGTACTGCAGATAATGGCAGTTTTTCTGTGTTCAAACATAGTATGTTTAAAATTAAATTAAATTAAATGAAGTTACATGTGTAACAATAAACTCGAGCGGAAACACGCATGGTGTTGGTCAAAGGTCATTTACTCGATGTCAGTTTAGAAACTGGAGCGCGGTTACCGCCTATGATCATATGGTCGTGCATCGAGGCGTCTACGCGTATGGACAGAGTCGAGAAAGGAAACGAACATTGAAAGTTACAGAAACTTAAAAGTAAGAAGAAGAAAAAAAAGAAAAAAAGGGAGAAAAGGAGAAGGGAAAAGGAAGAAGAAAAAAAGGGAAAAAAAAGAACAATGAAACATCGAGCTGGGAGAACATTATGAAAATTCCACAATGGACACGAACATTGTTGGGTTGCCGATGTAGGCTCCCCTATATTTTTTTTTGTTTCGGCGTGCACATGTTTTGTACAATTGTCGGGCTTGTGTGGCATGGGGTGTGTGGGGATGTTGCGCTTAAAATGTTCTTATGTGAACATTTTGGAAAATGGGAGGGCGAGGAGTGTAATATAGCAATCTAGCCCCCACCCGAAGAAGGTTGATGCAATCGATGATATTTCCCGTCGATGAAGGGGTCAGCGAACGACAAGACAGGTGTTTGAGAAATACATCCTGTCGGCGTCTGGGGCGGATGTCGCAGGGTTATGAGTCGGGCTCGTTTGACCTTATTTCCGACAGCGGCGGAAATGACTACGGAAGTAAACAAAACAGGTGTCTCTTGGAATTACGTAGGCGTTGCGTAGGCGAGACAAAACCGGAAGGAAAAGTCCCGGTTCTAGAAGACTATAAAAAAAAGAGATATAAAGAGGTACAAAGATACATACAAAGAGATATATAGAAAGAGTGATATGAAAAGAGGGAGAAAGAGAGAATCCTGCGCAAAAGGTACACGAACATCTTATTTCTTTGGAGTTATGAGGGAAAAGAAATATTTGGCGGTTCCTACTTTACTCTTTTAATTATCATTACTGTTTCTTATTAAGTAAAATATAAAGTGAGTCTATTATACATAATACAGAGAGTGAATGATCTCAACAAATACTTAATAGAATTAGGCATTCCTTGACTGGACAGCTTGTAGCATTGTCGGTTGTAATTTATAAAATCTTTCTCTAAAAACAAGTTTTTTCCGAAAAATAGGTTTCTCAAGTTCAGTGGCTGTTATAATTCTTTCCATTACTGATGGGGGTATCGTCCCTACCATTTTGTTTAAAGTAGTTTTGGAATGCCAACATCCTGATTAGGACATTATTTTCTCTTTGAGTTGCATGTTGCTGTTGCTAATTCTCAATTATGTGTTTTTTCTTATTTGATATAATTGTAATATAGCAATCTAGCCCCCACCCGAAGAAGGTTGATGCAATCGATGATATTTCCCGTCGATGAAGGGGTCAGCGAACGACAAGACAGGTGTTTGAGAAATACATCCTGTCGGCGTCTGGAGCGGATGTCGCAGGGTTATGAGTCGGGCTCGTTTGACCTTATTTCCGACAGCGGCGGAAATGAATACGGAAGTAAACAAAACAGGTGTCTCTTGGAATTACGTGGGCGTTGCTTAGGCGAGACAAAACCGGAAGGAAAAGTCCCGGTTCTAGAAGACTATAAAAAGAAATCGACACACAGATTCGCCAGCAGAGAACGGCCAGTGGAAGCAGAGAGACACCACAGGCAAGACTTACACTCCCGTCGACTCATTCTATCTGCGCTCTCACTCTTCCATTCTCTGTTCCACACAGGCTCGTCGTCAGGAATAGAAATATAATCTTATATTTTTATATATGCGTGTTCTCGTTGTTTGTCGTCGTACAGTGATATATAACATAATTCTTTCTTTGTGAGTCTGCAGCGACAATTTGAAGTTGAAAGAAAAAAATTTTCACCAAGTAGTTACGCTTATCTTTATTCAAATCAATATCTTCAATATCGTTGTTATTTTCACATTTCAGCTGCTGTGCTTTATGGTAAAAGTAATGATAATATTAGCTGTCTCCTTATAAGGAAATATTTGCCATTCACCGACTGAGTTGCCAATACTGCTTTCAATTGAAATTTATAAAATATTTCTCTTAAAACAATTTTTTGGAAAAAAATAGATTTCTCATATCTATTGGCTGTTGTAGTTCTTTACAATACTGATAGCGGTTTGCGTCCTAACTTTCTGCTTGAAGTAGGGTGAAGTGTTCACATTTTGCTGTGGAAATCCATTCCGTATACTTACTTTCCTAACGGCTACAACCTCCAGGAATTTAAATGCAATGTCAATACCCATCTATTTTCCTCTTGACTTCAGTTCTTTCTACATCCCCCTGTATATATTGTTCTTTTACTTTCTCTCTAACTTCTCAACTGTCTTCACACCAGTTTCTATCCTTCTCTTGCACTTTTTCTGACACTCCATGTAACTTTTCCGTCTTTCTCTTCACTCCTCCTGTCTAAACTTTTACTCTTATATACGCCCTGCGCATCAGTGCCGGTATCGCCTTGCTTGGGCGAAACGATTAAAAAATGAAAAGAAATTCATACAGCAGCACACTAATTGAAGTAGCCCCTTGGTCTTGTAATTAGGGAACATTTCGTGAAATAAAATCTGGTCGTAAATATTCATGCGTATCCTGATGATATAGATTAAGTTTATACTAATTATTTATAAACCAATCGTCTAACTTAATAATTATATTAGGTTTGCTTAGAATTAAAAATAAAAACCACTTCTGCAATGAACAATGAATTTCAATATTATCCAAATTCGTTT
The DNA here is from genome assembly GCA_037127315.1 of Ascarosepion bandense. Taxonomy (NCBI): domain Eukaryota; kingdom Metazoa; phylum Mollusca; class Cephalopoda; order Sepiida; family Sepiidae; genus Ascarosepion; species Ascarosepion bandense. The sequence goes on from JBBBDQ010002149.1 coordinate 434,786, forward strand.
TGCCCGCAATCGTATAAGTTTCATGATGGAATGAAAAAAGTTGTGTTATGCTTCTGCCTTAGCATTGCTGATAATAATAATTAATAGGTTAAATGAATTTAATATCAATAACAGTTCAATATTACGTTAAAAATATATTGGATAGAGAGGAAAAAAACAAAAAGAGAAAAAGTAGAAGGAAGAAATATAGATAAAATGATTGAGTCACGAAAATATGGGGTTTTGTTGGCTTGATAGGTTTTACGATATCTCAACACTTATAAGGCTACTTGATTTCGAAGTCACTTATACTTGAGACCACATTAACCATGTTTCTACTTGATTACATCGGTAAAAACTGGAAGTATTTATATCAGAGCGCATAGGTTAATATTAAGTATGCGCATGCCTACATGCATAGGTAAATATTGGACGTGTATATGTTCGAGTCTGTAAAAAATACTTATCCATAATTTAGCTAAGTCTATAATTAAATAATGCTTTTGACCATATTTGAAATCATAAACAAATATTTTTCTGTTCATACTTGAGACAATAATTAAATTCTGGCCGTATTGAGACCATAAATATAAATTTGTTGTGTTCATACCAGAGTCCACTGGGAAAATCATACATGTTTTTACTTGATTCCAAAGGTAAACACTAGTGTTTATTCTTGATTGTATTGGCAAGTATTTGTCATGTTATACTTGCGTCCAAAGATAAATATTGATTGTATTCATACTTAAAACCTTAGGTAAAAATTCGCCATGTTTATGCTCGAGATCATAGATAAAAAATTTTCTCATCTTTATATTTGAAGTTTTAGTGTTACACCTTAATCGTGTTTATGCAGAATCGTAATTATAGGTAAACAGTTACCAAACTTATACTTTAGTTGTGTTTGTATATTAGTCAGTAGGCACAAACAGCAACAGAGTTGGTGATCATTTTTAACAAAAGATTCCTACCTTTTTCAGAGACTAATCAGTGTATTCGAGACCTTACCGATATCGAAAGTTATGGATAGAGTAAGGTTTTTATTAGATCTTGTTTGTCAGACTGACACACAAAAGAAGATAAGTGAAGAAGTACAGAATATAAGGTTGTTAGCAAAAGGAACAGTCCAAAAATCAAATTACAAATTGGAGATGACATAAACAAACAAGCACACACAAACTTAAATATCTAGGAATTGAATACGGAAAGTGTGACACTGAAATCCGAAGACGCATTGGCATTAATTAATGATGCTTTCAAAAATTTAAACAATATATTAAGAAAAATTTAAATAGAAACAAAGAAAAGAGTATTGAGCTCTTAGGTAAAATCAGTTCTCTTATTTGACAGTGGGTGCTGAACAAAAAATTATTATAAAATAATAAGAAACTTTAAGTAACAGAAATGTGGTTTAACAGAAGGATACTGGAAATACTATGGACAGAACTTATGAGCAAGGATGAAGTTTCAGGAAAAACGTGAAAGAAAAAAATATCTTTCCTGATAAAACAATTGAAATTTTTAGGGCAAGTGAGGAAAGAGGGCTTTGAAAAACTCATACACATAGCAAAGATGGTTGACAATAAGGAAACAAGAAGACAATGCGTAATTTACCTAATAAACATAAATAAATAGATGCCAGAGCAGAGATTAAGAGCGATAAGTAAAAGAAAATTTATTAAGAACTACAAATTACAGGAAATTGTTCAGAGCCATCATCTATAATGTCCTGAAAAGAAACAGAACATAGAAGATAAATGTTTTTTGTATCGCCAAGTTGATAAGTAATATCAGTGAGTATTGAGTGAAGTAATTTTTCTTAAATTTACGATACCTTAAAGTCTGGCGCTACATAATCGTAAAGATAACGAAAATAGCATCACTGGAACACTTCCAATAGAAACAAGAGCAAAATGATTAGCACAAGTAACTGAACGCAAAAACAAAGATATAATCAATAATTTAACTTTCCCCGTTACTCAAAACAAAAGATTCGGAATAGAAACTCCGATCAGAAAGAATGACAACATTGCATTTGAGAAGTCAAATGGGACAGAGCCAAATTAGTTATAACCTATTTAGTGAAGTTGTGTAAATAGATTGAAGAACAAGGTTTAATAGAAAAATGACAAAAATTATTAAGTGCTACAAAGGACAGGAAATTGTGGAGAGCCGTGATCGCCAATGCCCTGAATGAACACGGTACATAGAAAAGGAAGAATGGTCCAAATCTATTTTGCTTAAATCTTATTTTCGACTGTTGAAGGTAGAAACAAAACTGTCGGGAAACCGACACAACGACGTAAACTGTTATGGTGCCCCATCTATAGGAATGGACTCTTCCTCCGTCAATAAATACTAACCGGCATGACTTCCGAAGGGCAGTGGTGACGCAGCTGTGAGGCAGTCGAGACAGTCGAGACGCAGCTTAATTGTTAATTACTAACACTCGTTTTGTATATATGGCATGTCATTCTAATACACTGTTTGAACCTACATTCGTTTTTCCGTATCTTTCCTCCTAGTCCAAACAAGGCCATAACGTCTTGGTGACAAAGATTTTGCCACAACATAAACGGAAATGTTATAAAAGGCATAAACATCAATTATATATATACAAAAATGTAATTCACGTCGCGAGCATTGAATTGAAGATGTCAAAATCAAATAAGCAGAGCAATCTAGGATGCTGTATCAGACCACGCAAAGTGTGACACCGAAATCCGATAACGCATTAAATTATCGAAAGTTGCGTTCCAAAAACTAAACTAAGTATTAAGAAACAGGAAAAGTTTTCTAGGATAAACGACAAGTGCTCACCTGCTATCTAATACCAATCCTCCTACATCACGGTGAGAAATTAGAAATTAGAGCAAACGAATATATAGTTCTACATCAAGATGCTAAGTATACAATGGACTGAACATGTGAGAGATTTCAAGGGAAATAGGAAAGATACAACTTAAATTTGAGGCCTGGAAAGATTGACACTCACAGGATGCAGAGGAAAACATCGAGTAACATACCTAACAAGTAACATACCTAACAAGTAACATACCTAACTACAGAACATGTAGTGTGCGAATTAGTAAAAAGGAAAATATTACTTAAAACTACACAGCACTAGAAGTTGTTGAGAGACATAATCGCTCACATTTCGAAGAGACACGGCAAAAGAGTACACAAAATAGTTTTGGCGCATTGAGCAAGCAATCTCTTCTTTACAAATATCTATAGCATTAACGGCGGTAAGGGAACAAATTTCCTCAGAATTTATCCCTCGCCCGGAATGGAAGGACACGAACGACAGGTGTAACCGGACCGTTACCCAGCGATTGTTCCCAACAAACAAAAATAACTCGTGGGACGTGAAAAGTCAGAACCATGAACAACTGTGAGATGGAAAACCTGAAGCAGGAGATGACTAGATTAAACATAAACATATTAATTATACGTGAAACTAGATGGTCAAACAATGGAGAATTCATCAATGACAAATCACAAAATTATATACGCAGAAGGTGAAAATAAAGAAAAAGTCGTCGGCGTTATAATAAGTAAAGACACAAAGAAATGCGTTATGGGATACTACCAGATATCTGAAAGAATTCTACTAGTTAAACTGAAAAGGAAGCATCTCAATATATCGGTAATAGTGGTATATGAACCGACAACACAAAGTACAGAAGAAAAAAACTGAATCCCTCTACTCTCTTCTAGATTATGTCAAAGCACAGTGCAAATCACAAGAAATCAAAATTATCATGCTGACCGTTTTAGCTTCTCTCCCTTGCCGACCATTTTAGCTTCTCTCCTTTGACCAAAGTTGGCCAAGGAAGAGAAGTTAAAACGGTCAACAATTTCGTGCTAGAACACCGCAATGGCCATGGGGAGAGATGGGTCCAATGATGCACAGCGAATGACCAGATAAGAACCTATTTCCAAAAGCACACAAGAAGACTATGGCTATGGAGATGTCTAGGAAAGGAAATTAAGAACTAAACTGATTATATTACTAAAAACAAGAGATTCAGAAAGCCTGTCTTTTACTGCAAAGCCTACCCAAGTGCTGACAGTGGAAGCGACCACCTATCAGTTGTATGGAAACTAAAAATAAAATTAAGAAGCTTAACATGACCAAAGAAAACTGCTGTACATAAGACTTTTGAGTCATCCGAACCTGCAGAAAATGCATACGGAGAAAACAAAATACGAAGGACAAATAGGAAACTGAAGCTCAAATTTGGGACGCACTAAGAGTAGCTCTCGGGACATCAGCGAACGACCTCATCGCAAAGGAAAAGACACGTTGGAAGGAAAACTAGTGGATCATCGAAGAGATTCTTGACATGATGCAAAAAGGACAGAAAATGATGCCAAGATATTGAACACAATACAGGAAAATATACAAGAAAAAAATGAGCAAATGCAAACAGGATAAATAAAAATGGCTCAATGACAAATGCGCTTAAATAGAAATTGATCCCAAAGAATAATAATGGCCTACATAAAAAATAAAGCAACAGGACAAAAGGACCCGCTCAGCAACAGGATGTATAAAAGCAAAAGACGGTCCACACATAATAAAAAAAAAATACTACAGAGATGAGACGAGTATATCGGAAATCTCTTTCACGACAAGAGAGAGTAATGAACAATACAAAAAATACGGATGACAAAGACTTGATAGAGATGCTCGACAACCTTGACATTTTCGAAAAAGACGTTGGGATAATCAAGAATCTAAATTGGCAACAAACTGTTTGCGTACGAACAGAAAGTGTATTCAACAGGTATACAAAAATAGAACGGGGTGTAAGAAAAGTATCTGTTTTCTCAAATTATCTATTCAACCTATACAGGGAAAAAATTATGAGAGAAATAAAAGCATTGCCAGGATTCGTCATTGGCGGCCACAATCTCAGCTATGTAACATACTTGAATGACACGGTGTACATAGCAGACACGGAAAAGAAAATGCAGGACCTCCTACAGAAGGCAGCAAAAGAAAGCGAGAAGGTAGGACTGAGCACAACCTTAAAAAAACTGAATTTATGGTCATCAGCCAAAAGAAGACCCCCATATGCCAACTACAGGTCGAAGAAAATAAAATAAAATAAGTAAAGAAGTGTTCTGACAGAGCATGAATTGTGTGAAGTGGAGATCGAAAGACATGTTGGTATGGCCAAAGACGCATTTCAAAAGCTAACCAAAGCGATGAGAGACAGGGATATCTCATCGGAAACAAAGAAAAGGGTAGTGGATTGCTATGTGATATCAAGCCTTCTGTATGGAAGAGAATGTTGGATGATCACATTAAGGATGAAAGTGTGTCTTGAGGCAGTAGAAATGTTGTTTTACAGAATGATGCTGAGGATATTTTGGACAGAGCTCGTGAGCAACGATGAGGTGTTGGAGAAGGTAGAAACGAGAAGGAAACATATACTTAACACCAGGAAGAGCGAGATGAGGTTATTGGGACACACAATGAGGAAGGAAGGCCTGGAGAATTTAATACGCACAGGATGGATAGAGGGAAAGAGAGACAGAAGAGAAGCATCACAAAACATACTTGAATGTCCTGAGAAAGTGGATGGCGGAGTAGGGTGTAGGAGAGATGCAATGAGGAAAAATTTTGAGAACGACAAGAAACAGAGCCAAGTAGAAGTCCATGATGCCTTACGTCCTGAACTAACACGGCACATAATGAAGAAAATTGTTTTAAACATTATTTTTAGGGGATATCCGTATTTGAATAGACGCTTCGTTTATTTCAAACATAATTATTTCGTCTACTAAAATACGATTATCCTCAAAAAATAATGTCTGAAGTAGTAAAAATATGTCGCATTAAAAAATAGAATGAATTTCATTCACACTTTAATCATAGAATATTTAGAATCGATGAAAATAAAATAACTAAATAGCATTATATTCAGTACACCAACTCTAGAGTTTCATAGACGAATCTTGATATAATCGTTCTGTCCACTCATCAGGAGATATCAGCAAATGAATACGGATTTTCTCATTTTCATATATATATATATATATATATATATATATATATATATATTTAGAGAGAGAGAGAGAGAGAGAGAGAGAGAGGGAGAGTCATCCGCAGACACTCCTGTTTTGCTGTACCACACAGCTCATCAGTACGGTTAGACATCCGATTGCTTCTAACCAGGATTGAAAACCGACCGAATTGGCATCAGTCGGTGACACACACACACACACACACACACACACACACACACACACACATACACACACACACATATATATATATATATATATATATATATATATATATATATACAAGGTAAGCCAAAAAGTTCTATCTGTTTTTTGATTAGTCATTGAATGAAGTTAAAATATATACGAAATACGTGCAGCAATTGTTTTCAAATTCTGACAGCCAGAAGTAGGAACATCAGACGTTATAAAAAACACGCTCACCGTGCGCGGCCATCAGTTATAAACCGAACAGCTGTGAGGAGGATGGAAGTGTCTAGCGATCTCGTTCGGGGCTGTTTACTTAACGACTTCAAAGTGGGCTTATCAGTAGATGCATCAAGTCGCCGCATATATCAAGCGTGTTCTGGATAGCCATACTACAGGGCGTTGGTTTCAAAAATTTATATCGGGAGATTTGTCTCTTCATGATGAGCCTCGCAGTGGACAACCACAGGTCTTGAACGACGAAGTCCTGAAGGCGGCTATTGAAGAAGACAGTAGTCTAATGTGTGGTGAACTTGCAAGACAATTCAACGCTTAGGTAAGACGTACAAACTGCGTATTGCTACTTTCTTGCCACCGTACAGCATCCTTATTTAATCAAGTGCTTACCAGTGATTAAAGGTGGGTTCTGTACGAAACTCCCAAGCGTTCCAGACATTGGTTGTCTCCTCAGAATGCTGTCCCTCACACCGCAAGACCGCCTATGCACCTACGCAATATTATTCTTTGTGTCTGGTAAACAGGTCGTCAAGTGGTTCATTATAAACTGCTACCAACTGGCTAAAAGGTCACTAGAGACATATACTCGCAGCAATTGAAACGTGTGCAACTGGCATTGCGCCAGAAGGAGCCAGCACTGGTGAATCGAAAAGGTGTGCTTTTCTCTATGACAACGCCAGGCCGCATGTCGCGCGGTGATCAGGGATAACGTACAACAGCTTGGATACTGTGCTATCCATCTTACTCACCTGACTTTGCGCAATCCGATTACTCCATCTTCTACTCCCTGGCTAATAATCTTCGTGGGAAATCCTTCACCAATGAAGCAGACTTTCGCAAAGCCATCACGGACTCCTGTGCGTCAACCACCCTCCGAGTTCTACCGCAAGGGCATTGAACAGCTGGAGACACGTTGGCAAAAGATGCTGGATGCCGATGGCGATTATTTCGAAGACTAAATATAAGTTACAGATACTGTGGAGCGTATTTCTTTTCTTTTTTTTTCATTAAAAAACGGACAGAACTTTTTTAGTTACCTTATATATATATATATATATACAAAAGAAAAAGGAATGAAGATAATATTTGCAACGTTTAAAACATTAATTCAAAACAGTGCACAATATAAAAATAGACCAATGAATATTTATTATAAATTATATATATGTGTGTGTGTGTAAATGTGTGTGTGTGTGTGTGTGTGCGTGTGTGTGTGTGTGTCTTTAGCCAATCGAAACCTTAGCAAAAATCTAAGGCTTTTGACGTTATAAGTATGCTTTATATGTAAGGTCTGTGTTCAACATTTGAAATCGCAAAATTGAAATATGTATTATAATTGTAAGCCTTTATTTAGTGTATTTTGTACTCCTTCTTAAAGTGGTAATTGTGGTAATGTTATTGTTGTTGCTGATGGTGATGACGATGATGCCGCCTCCTGTTCAAATGTACCTGCAATTTTTGGGAATTAAAAATATATGTATGTTTACCTTGTAAGTTAGCTTATAAAATGAAAGCATCATGTGGGAAAGTAGTGAATTATATATATATATATATATGTTTATATATATATATATATATATATATAACTGTCGTAGCAAATGAAAGTAGATATTAGTTACGAAGTAACACCAACATAAGAAAACCAATAAAATAGAGAGCATTTATTTATATCTTCAGTTGCATTTGACAGGGAGCAGGAACTGTCAACACGGCCAGTAATAGTGTAATATTGCCATTTTCATTTGATGAATTGAGACAGGCGGGGGGGTGGAAGAACAAATGAAAGAAATGGTAAAACTTCTGTCAAACACAGTCGTGAAGCATGCGCGTCTCTCATTGCTTCTATATTCAGAGGTTAAGAAACATTAAAAGAAAGATGAGGAGAATGAGAAGTGAAATAACATAAGGAAAAGAAGAAAGATAGAGATAGAAAATATAAAGAGAATAGAATTAAACGAATAGTGGAAATTAAGTAATAAAAAATGAGGAAAGAGGTGAATAGAAATAAAACAGACTGAAAAACAACACTAAAAACATCAAAATAAGTAAAAGAATATGAATTACAGTAACTTACTTGTTCACCACTGCTGTTGCCTGGTACTGAACTCACAACTCTTAGAGGGAGATAACTCATGACTACCAAAAAAGGTACTACTACGCAAGGAATAGTGTTCATATATATCAGTGATAGTAATAAATGGTTCGGTTCGAAATTCCTAGCCCCTGAAGAAGGCCGGAGCATACAACGACCGAAACGTCGTACAAATAGCAACAACAATGTGAACAATACTCCGAATATTGTAAATACTGTAAATACTTTCTCGTGTCGTTAAACAGGTTTAAATTTGAAAAAATATAGGTTTTTTGTTTGGGGAATACTATGTTTTTATTTTCAAGCTTAACGGGAAAGTCTCAGTTCATAGAGCTACAGTCTAGACTGCTCTTTTTCAGTGTGGTGTATCCAATATTGTTACAAGATCATTGTCTTAGCTTTCTCCGTATCCCAGCATTTCTAAAAACAAAAAATGTTTAAGCAAACATATACCCCATAATTTCAAATTTAAAAGTTGAACTTCATTCTGATTAGTTAAATTAAACACACACATAAAATCTATTTTTGCTGTCTTCCCTCTCCATATTAATACTTTAAATAACAAGCGTATTGTTTTCTACATTCAAATGTAAATAGTTTTCGCAACAATAAGTCATCATTGCCTGATGACGAGGTAAAATCTTGAAACATAGAAATTTTCGTGTCACATGCAAACTAAATAAATTTAAAATAAAAAAATTAAATATAATTAAACTATGCCCTACGATATAAATTGTATTCAGCACTTTTTTTAAAAATGTAAATGACGGAGAACTCGGAATTTTGAAACTGTTGGCTTTCCTCACCTAGATAGCTTAGAGTTAGAATCTCTGACTGATGTCAAAAAATAGGAATATCCAAAAAATCGCTGAAGAAACAGCATAGTCAGAAGGAAAAGGCCTTAAACTAAATAGAAAGAAAGTTTTCTCGGCAAAATGTTTATTAAAAGGATAGATCAAAGTATTTTTTAATTGTTTGTTTTTAAATTTTTAATCGGTTTTTAACAAGTTCATTTAGCGGTAGAAATTTTTCTCTCTCGTCAGTGCGAGGAATAAATTGACGTTACAGTTTATTACGTCAAAATGAAATATTACGCAAAAGCATTTTCGACTGTGAAAGACACATTAAATTTGAAATTCTTGCAAAAATCAAATAATGGTCAAATTTTGATGAAACTTTTAGGACTTATTCATAAATGACTGAAATAACTTTTGAAATTATAACTTTTAGAAAATATTAAGAAAAAATATTTTTTTACAGATGTTAAACCCCACCAATTAATTTCCAGAAATGTCGAAAAATTACGACTAGGTCTCAACATATAGTTAATTTTAATTAAATTCAGGGGTCATGGGGGAATGCTAATTAACTGTTTTTTTTTTCTTCAAAAGCTGCTTAATTTCAGAAAATTCGATCTGAATTGCGAAAACAAAAATGCAATATAATTATGCAATTTTTTATTCGGATAAACTTTTAATTGCTTTTATAAACATAAATTAAAATGATATCATAGTCTCAATAGAAAAATTGTTTTTTCCATTAATAATGAATTTTTACAAGAATTGTTTTGATTTTTATTATTTTTTATTAAGTAATGTCTGAAAAGTTTCAACATTTTTTTAAGTTTCTTCCTCATAAGTTTCCCAGATTTTTTTTAAAATTAATGTGTGGCAAATATATATACTAATCGAAAAATCTAAAAGCTTACTATAAATAAGGGTGCTCATTTTGTGTTAAATACTTAAAACATTTTAATTTTCTGCATATTGATTACCCGTATTTTGTTTGTACGAGTGACCGTACGCAACATTTATCATTAAAAACTCCATGATTCAAGAGTTGTCTTCCCATACATGAAAATAATCCGTTCATAAACCTTTTTATACCAAATTTGTCTCCTATACTTTTGGCCAACTACTATAAATCATTTATTATCGCCTCCGATAAGGTGATGACAGCTGTGATAACAAGGCTACCGCCATTGAGAAACGCTTTTTTGAAACATTTCAAGCAGTAAGCAGTAAATTCTTGTTTCAAGGAAACATCGGCTAAGTTTAAATTCAGTAATTTGAATAAAATAATGTGTCAATAAGATGTATTATATTTTGGTAAGATTTTTAAAACCGAGAATTGGCTTCTTTTTACAATCGATGAAAAATGGCGGAAAGTTTTGAAATTTAAAAACATTTTTTTAAACCTAAATTTTTTGATTCCGATTAATATAATTTTGGTTTGAAATATACCAGGGTGTTTTGCTAACTTAATTAGTAAATCTGATTTCTTGGCTTTCAATTAAGGTAAAATTATAGCATCAAGAAAATTTTTAATTTTTAAAAATTTATTTTAAATTGATGTATCAAATATTTGAGCGGAGGTTCCTATATATAATGGTAGACTGTTTTTTAAAGCAAATTCTTCGACAAGTCTAGATAGTTGAGAGATGGTATAAAACCACACACAAATTATTATGTTACAAAATATCAAAATTTCAATTCCATTTGAAGAAATGGAATTAAAATCAAATTAATTAATATCCCACATATTGTTGTGGTGTTAACTGAAATAAATGAACAGTCCGGATTTTTCTATACTAATAAATAAATTGAATGTCAATCATTTTAAAAAGTGAGGATTTATATTTCATTTTAAATTCTGAAAAAGATAAACTTATAAAATAGTAAATATATAATATTATAAGAAATTATAATAGGTAGAAATAGTCTAATTTATTATTATTTCAGAAAGTAATACATTTTGAAACATTTAATTAAAATATCAGAAGAAAAACACTGTATTTCTTGTACTGTTCGAGCATTTTTTGCAAATTTCAAACACACATATATATATATATGATAAAATATAGTTTTCAGATATGCTATATTTACAGGTTAACGTACTCATTATCGTGGTTAGAGCGCATATGAATACGCTCTATCTATGATAAATATAAATACTCTCTAGATAAATAAGTGGGTAATTTAGACAACTCCTAGAAGGTACAGAAAAAATATACGTAGGAGTAACGGAATGCCCCTGGAAACAAAGAAGTCACATTCAAAATCAATTTTATAAATAGTAAATAAGTGAACAGCATTGGCTTTTAGAAAGTCAATGCTGTTCGCTTAACACCAAGGAAAGTAAAATGTTAAACAAACCACACCAAAAGTATCATGGAAAATAAAGAAAAGAACATCAGCCTACAACAGTCAATCCAAAAAATTGCTATAATTACCTTCTTAGACCAGAAAAAAACTAATTAAACGATCAGAACTATCTCAAGTTGCAGACACGAAAACAAATGTTTACTGCGCTTTATAAAAATCAAAAGCCGAAAACGAATAAATGAAACAAAAACGATTAATATAAATTAATCCAAACAAAAGTATCCAAACTAAGTATATAATAAACAAATTAACAAACCACGACCAACAGAATAACTGTTAGAAAAATAAAACAGACTCCCCACAATGCACCGAGCAGTGCATATAATGTGTGTGTGTGTGTGTGTGTGTGTGTGTGTGTGTGTGTGTGTGTGTGTGTGTCTGCTCCTTTAACCAAACCCAAAAGTCACAGGGTGTTACATCATGGCTCCAGGTTGGTCATTCACACATAATTACGTTTCAATCAATCCTATATATATATATATATATATATATATATATATATATATGAGCCGTTTTAAACATCGTAGTTTGGTTTTAATTTCAGGTGAAAATAAAGACAAAATTCTCCAAGATTTGCTATTTTTTATTATGCTGGTTTTAAGCTTTCGGCTCACATGAGCCATCTTCAGAGAGGTTACAGGGACGTTAACTTTAAGTCATTCACCATCAAAGTTAGCTTTATCTTTTGTTGACATAAAACATTGCTATGCAACGATAACAGTCATCGAATAGCAGACGCAGATCGTAAATTTTTAATGCAGTTCTATGATGTTACACGACGTGAGAGTCCGAAAAGTTAACAGAACCCTCCATATGTCTAAATGCAATGTAATGTGTTGTGACCATATTGAAATGAGATTATATATATATATATATATATATATATTATATATAGATAGATAGATAGATAGATAGATAGATAGATAGAGATTTAATACAAAGAATTTGTCACTTTAATGGTAAAAATTGTTACATTAAATAAAAAAATGTCCTCGATGAGTAAAGGAATCATAAGGCTGTCCTCATGAAACTTCGAAGTCGGCATGAACCTGCTTAGTTGAAGTGATAAATTCGTTGCACTAAAATTATCAATGCTCTATCTCCACCCCATTCTCGAGCACATTACGATAAAAAGACCTGCTTGCCAAACACCTTTTATTAGTAAAACTACTAAAACGACAACAAACTGAACACTATATATATATATATATATATATATATATATATTACAAAAAGAAGAAAAATATGACGTCGACTTTGGAGGAAAAATAAAAAGGAAAACCAATAAAATAACAGTGAGGACAGGTAAAAAGCGTAATTCTGAGATAGAATGATGATGTTAAAAAATCATATTTCTAAATGACAGAAATAAAATTGTAGACTGGAATAATAAATTTAACCAATATGACGAGAGGAAATGTGATGGCATGAAAAAAATTGAGAGACTGTATTTATTACAACGAAGACGGAACAAAAACGAAGAAGAAGAAGGCAAACAGAAAATACCAAAATAAACGGTGCACTGGTCAAAGAAGAAAAGAAATGAAGATAGTAAAGTTTTCTAATGCACATAGGCGAGAAAATACTGTCAATGAAAGGAATAGGCAGACACTCGTAAGAATAAAGAAATATAGAAAAACACTTGAAAACATAGGAAATGTAAAAGAGGTAGAACAAAAAGAAAATGAGGCAGAATTAGAAGAAGACGTAGAACAAAAAGATTATTTAGGAAAAAGAAGTCATAGAACAAAAGAAGGCTTAGAAAAAAAGAAGACGAAATATTAGAACAAAAAGAAGTAGAACAACAATAAAAACAGAAACGGCTAGAACAAAAGAGAAGAAGAGGTAAAACAAAAAGAAAAAACAAAGAGAACGCAAAGAAATGTGAATTGGAAAAGAAGGATGTGAAGGAGGATGAGGAAAAGGAATTGTAAATGTAAAAAAAAATGCCAAACAATTAAAGAAAAGAAAAGAGAAGAAAATAGAAAACCAAGAGAAAATAGACAAACTATTTATTTTAAAACAAAATAGTCACTGTTCTTTTAAATATTGAAATACCATGATGTTTTTATACAGAAAATTTAGTCAATAAAATTTTCTTTGCTTTTTTTCGTGGTACTAAAAATTTCTGCTTCAATTTTGACAACTTGGTCTCAGTTGAGAGTTAATCAATACCAGATCTGACATTAGGGATGCGCAGTGTCATTTCATCTGGCTGTCATACAAAAAGTATCTATCTATCTATCTATCTATCTATCTATCTATCTATCTATCTATCTCTCTCTCTCTCTCTCTCTATATATATATATATATATATATAAAGCAATTTTTTAAGCTGTTCTGATGATATTAATATTAGGAGAAATGTTGGCAACAAAATAAAGATAAGATAAACTTCCAATTGACTTTCACGTATTCCATCTAACGTTGATTTGATAGATTACATGTTGTATTTTATCACACATATATATATAACGTTTATAATATTAATAAGTATGTATATAGGCATATAGCGGTTAATATATATATATATATATATATATATATATATATATAATTTTATGTCTATTTCCTGCATTTGATCTTTATATTACGTTTCTCATTTTATCATATGTACATAAACAACGTTAGATGACAAGATCTAGTTTTACACACACACACACACACACACACACACACACACACACACACACATATATATATATATATATATATATATACTATTGTAATTATACTCTGTAATTATACGGAGATACTATTGTAATTATAGTATGTAATTATACGGATATATATATATATATATATATATATATATATATATATATATATATATGACTGATGTATGATGTAAAATAGGAAAATAAATTTAGAAAGAATATTATTTGGCGATATTTTTCTGTAATATTTTTAACATTTCATCTAGTATAAATATGTTCAGTACAACTGAAAATTCCAAGCATTCCTCGTTCGTGCGCATGTGTAGTCGCACCAACGTAACAAACTTAATCCGATTAAATCCAAAAGAATGAGAAATTTTAGTGGAGAGAAATGACGAGCGGATAATAAAGGGACAGATTTGAAGAAGACAGAAGGTGGCAAATGATTTTGCATCCCAATTTTTGAAAATTTATTTACGAGGGAAACAAGAAAGTAGAAATAATTTTTTTTAGTCCCTTGCTCAACTGCGTCTCACGGACAAGGACAAAGTGCTGCAGACTTTGATGGGAGGTGGCCAGATGTAAGGAGTAATGTGGCCACAGAAATTGTCTAATGGCATTGACTAAATTCTCTTGCTTATGTGGCATGGTGCAGAGTCGTATTGACAATATAGATTCTTTCAGCAGCCACCCTCTTTATTTAGTGTAGCACTATCTCCTCAAGATACTTGATGTATGCTCCCGTATTGAATCTGAATACTCACCAACAAATTTGGGAGTTCTTTTTTTAGCAGAACGATCATTATGAGTTTTCCGAGCAGCGGTATCTTCGTAATCACCATTACACTCATCCAACTCTTTCAGAATCCTCTGCCCTCTCCTCAGATTAAAGCAAAAAACAATGAAATATTTGTATTTGAGATTACGGCGCGAATGGCAATTATTCCATTTCTAAGTTTCTGACGCCATGGTGATCTTTTTCTTACAGACGGTTCCCAACTGATCCTACTATACTCTGCAGTCGACAAATTTGAAAAAATATAAAATAGCAACAATTTACCTATCGCACCCTGTATATCTAATAAGATTCTAAAGAACATCCAAGGAAGGATCTGTAATATTATTAGTCTTTACTTGACATCTCGACTCTAGTATCTTTCCCACCTCTATGATTGCATCCACTTGTCAGGGATTTCAATTGTAAAACAGAATTTTTTGTTTATAATCATGTCACCCCAAACAAGGCATTCCACTGCCATTATAGCGCAGGGGTTACATAGAGCGATTGGATATAGGAAATGTCAGAAGGAGGGTGATAGACAAGTTAAGATGTACATAGGGAGAGAGTTGGAGAGGATGGGTATGAGTTAGTGGGTTAGGAGGTGTCTATTGACCCTACTTTTAAACTCCTGGAGGTTGTAGCCGTCGGGGAAGCAAGCATGCGGAAGGGAATTCCACAGGCAGGAAGTGCTAGAAAAGAAGCTGTTGGAGTAGAAATTGCGGTTACATTTCATCGTTTTCACTGTAAAAGGGTGGGACCTAGTTGCTAATCTAGTATCTTGTGCAAATTCACACCTAGGGGGCACCAGTGATTTAAGTTCATCAGAGCAGAAGCCATAAAAGTATTTAAAGAAGAGGACACAAGGAAGCCACATCACGCCGGTGAGGGAGTAACTGCAGGCGGTCAGCCGAATCGGTATCAATCACATTTCAGATTCTTCGCTGTATTTGTCAAGAACCCCGAGGAGAATAGCAGGGGCACCCGACCAGATGTGGCAGCAGTATTCAAAACACAGGCGGATGGTAGATTTATATAAGTGCAGGAAAGATTCAGATGGAAAGAATTTCCGGGCCCTGCACAGAGAGCCGACTTTCATAGCCGCGGATTTAGCAATGGACTGGACGTAGTCATTCCACTTGAGGTTCCGCTGAGTGTCAGGCCCAGCAGGCGTAGTGCTTTACTCTCTGGGATGCAAGCCTGTTCCATGCTAATGGGAGGGAGGTGCGGTTGTCTGTGGTGGTTAATTGACAGCAGCTTCGTTTTGGAAGAATTGAATTTTACCAGCCATTTATTACCCCCATCCACTAAGGATTAGAGGTCCTTTTCAAGCTCGGCGGCGATGTTCTCCTTGTCACCAACACCAGATTTTTGATCGAGGCGAGAGTAAACTGTGGTATCATCGGCGTACATGCCTACTTGTGATCTTATGGCATCGGGGAGATCATTGATGTAGATTAGAAAGAGCGTAGGACCTAGGATAGAACCTTGGGGTACACCCGCGTTTGTAGGGAGGCATGTCCGTTTAATACCACCTACAGTGTGCGGTTAGAGAGGAATGACTGAATTAAGTCCAACAAAAGTTCAGTTATGCCGTAGCTTCGCATTTCCGTAGAAGGCCGGCATGCCATTCTCTGTCGAATGCTTTAGAAATATCCAAGGCAACCGTTTCGGCTTCACCATTCTTGTCGAGAGCCTGGTATATATACTCGGTGATGGTCGTTAGCATATCAGCAGTAGACCTGGTGAGGAGGAAGCCATAGTGTTTGTCTGAGAGGAGCCCGTGGGCTGTGAGATGCTGAACGACCTCGGCGTTGATAATGGCTTCGAACACTTTGCCGAAGATGAATATAATATGAGATTTATTTTGTATCTATGAAAATCGTTTTAAAAATTGTATTAATAAACATAAAAATATGACAAGTACACAGATAAACTTCCTTTATTAAGAGGGTGTGGCTAAAAAGTAATAAAAAACTGAAAAGCAGACATCTTCAGATTTCATCTTTACTTTCACCGTATCTTAAATGGGAAGGCGACATCAAATACTACATAAGGGACGGCGATGTTTGAATGGAAAAGATGGCTCTATAAACGTCAGAAAATACAAAGGTAATAACGCTCTTTTTGCCTTTTACTGGGATTTTATTGTTAGCGGAAAAGTATCGCCAACTGTCACATGGAAAATACTGACTGAATTCAGACCTGAGTAAATGAAAATTTACTAATACTATATCCAATTGGCAAGCAGCTGTTAAATAAGAGGAACGAGCTGAGGATATATGTATTAAATCCAACCGAACCCCTCGGTATTGACTTCATTGTCCGCTTTTATATTTCCGTACGCTCTATCCCTGGTAGTGAGCACTTTTGCTTATAAATATAGCATACCTGAATGATATTATATATATAACATTTGAGAGTGAGGGAAAATTTACTCGATTGACTCCATTTTCTTAAAAGTCACTTTAAGTAAACGTAGCGTGAATCGATGACAGAAAACAAAAGTTAAATTTTAATTAGAATTTGGAACGTTTTAGAAGAGATTTAAATTTTTTAGAAAATAATAACAACAAAATTTGATCTTTCCTCTTTATAATCGCATAAGCATTTTCATGATAAAACTTTGTAGTTTATTTCTTCTGTTTGACTGCTACCTCCATCTCATAGATTATAGAAAAATAACAAATCTGGTTTTCTCAACGATTTTCTATAAAAAATAAGTTGCTTGTATAATTTATTTTTTCAGTGAGTGGTTAAAAGAACTGTGCGTATAATTTGTCTTTCTTTCAAATCTTTGTTTTTGCTTTTCGTAAACGGGGATGAAATATAGATGTTGAGTGAGGGATAATATTTTTCTAAATGTGTTTCTAAATTTCTTTGAGCGTCTTTAATATGGGCGACAGAGACACGTTGGCTTCACTCGTTAATCAAACGAATGTTTACACTGACCGTAATATTCAAATTTTTAATCTTATGAAAAAAGCAGTAACAAAACTTTATAAGATTTAATTCCCATGAAATTCGAGTGAATTTAAATTCACATCTATTAAACCATCAATTTGAAATATGCACCTCATTAAACTTTACGTCGTGCTGTAGATGTAGGATAATATTTATATTTGTTAATATGCACTTAATAGCTCTGTTATATTAGATCGAGCACGGTTTTGTTAAGAAAAGAACAATATGTATATATATTAATATATATATATATATATATATATATATATATATATATATATATATGGGCGTACGTCTAGGTATATGAGTATTTATTTATATTCATATAAATATATAAGTGTGTGTGTGTGTATGTATATATATATATATATATATATATATATATATATGCGCGTACGTCTAGGTATATGAGTATTTATTTATATTCATATAAATATATATGTATGTGTGTGTGTATGTGTGTGTAGTTATAGCATTTTTTAAAGAATTATTGGATTTATTTTTCAACCAGCATTTTTATTTCTCCTAACATTATTTTAATGGATAATCGTCTTTGAAAGAGACATCAGATTTTGATTTTTTTAAATACTGTGTATTACGGTTACCAGCCTGACTATTTAAAAATGACATTTCCTTTATTAAACTTTATCGAATAGGCAAGCCAATAGACGTCATATACACGTTTTAAAGTAAAAATATAAATTGGGCGTCTATTTTAAATACGAGTAGCCAGTCTAATAACGTTTGAATTAACACACACACACACACACACACACACACACAGCATGCGGTGTAGATATAGAAGAATCAAAAGGAGTATCCTGTACATACAGTGGAAGGATAACTCTTTAAGCGAGCTCGAAATATATATGCATA
This sequence comes from Ascarosepion bandense, assembly GCA_037127315.1. Taxonomy (NCBI): domain Eukaryota; kingdom Metazoa; phylum Mollusca; class Cephalopoda; order Sepiida; family Sepiidae; genus Ascarosepion; species Ascarosepion bandense. The sequence goes on from JBBBDQ010002149.1 coordinate 453,758, forward strand.
TAAATACATATAGAGCAAATATAAGATAAATTAAGACAGTCACGTTATTTCATGGTAAATCAGTGGTATAGGCCTTTTTCAGGCGAACCATCAGCAGCTTCCGTCTTTATTGTACAAAAGATTTTACACGAATTCTATAAATAGCCTACTTCCGATTTACCATGAAATAACCTGTCTGCCTTAATTTTTCCTATATATATTGCATTGGGAAAAACATGTGTGACTAAATGGAAAACAGTTTTCTTATGATGCGTCTCTTCCTTTATTACTTCATTGGACTAAACTTTTTATGTTGCAGCGACTACATCTTTTTTTAATCAATCCAATTTCATTTAGATTATTTGTTCATTTTCTCTCTATCGTTTTCTCCCTATCGCACCTGTTAGTAGATATCACCCACTGTGATAATAGAAGGTCTGCCAGAAATAGTTGTATGTTGTAAGAAGCCGAGCGAAATCTATGTCGAAGCGATCAAGGCACTCGGTACACATTTTCGTTGTATTGAATTGTTTTCTCCTTCGATCCGAGTCAAAAAATGTCGTCACAGTGTTGGATGTCTTCTAACAAATGTGATGGAAATCAAAGAAAAATAATTTAAGAAATCGGATAGATGAACAATTTTTTTTTTAATTCCCAGCATCCCTGGTTCGTGCGCATGTATAATCACAGCAACATAACAAAATTAGTCCAATGAAATTCTAAAGAACGTATCGTTAGAAGAAAACTTTTTTCTACTTTGCCATACATTTTTCTCCAATACTGTTCTTGATATCATCTCTATTAAAATAAAGACCGGTGTGTGTTTCTATATATGCACATGTATGTCGCTTCTGTGACATTTATGGAGAGAGAAACAATAGCGAAGCACCGTCGACTAAGTTCATATTTATTACTACCAGTTATTAAACATTACTACAAAACATGAAAGCTCTTGTTGCACATTTGCTTTTAAAAAAGGATCCTATTATTTTATTTTTTTATTTTTTTTTTTATAAGCGTTTCACCCCGAGCAAGGCATGTCACTGCCACTACTGTGCAGGGGGCTACGTAGAGTGGAGAAAGGCTGATTAAATATAGGAAATAACAGAGGGTGGGTGATAGGCGGGTGAGGATACCGAGAATGAGGGTTGGGTAGATGAGAGTGTTCTGAGAATAGTTGGGAGTTAGTGTGATAGGAGGTGTCTATTGACCCTACATTTAAACACCTGGAGATTGTAACTGTCGGGAAAGCAGACTTGTGGAAGGGAGTTCCACAGGCGGGAAGCGCGAGAAAAGAAGCTGTTGGAGTAGAATTTACGGTTACATCTTATTTGTTTAACTGTAAAAGGGTGGGACCTAGTTGCTAATCTAGTATCTCGTGTAAATTCGTGCTTAGGCAGCACCAGTGATCTAAGCTCATCGGAGCAGAAGCCATGAAAGTACTTGTAGAAGAGGCACAGGAGAGCTACATCACGCCGGTGTGAGAGCGGCTGCACCCGGTTTGTTTACAATAATTATGTCGTCGAATAGTAAAGAACACACACACACACACACATTTGAATTAACCTGCTAACAAATACAGAGACAATGATTCTGTTCATTAAAAAGTTTACGCGTTGTTATCAAAATTTCTGTCATCCTCTTGAGACCAAAATAAAAGGAGCCATTTAACAAATTAAAAAATATATATATTATATATTCTCATCCTATCACGATCAGAGGCTTGGATTATTTTTTTCTTATGTCTTAATGTAAGAACATACTTAAAAGTTGGTGCATCAATATATATGATGCAGTCATTTTAGACGGCATATAGATACAAATATTTTGCCCTCAAAAATTGACGGAAAAGGCCAACACGTATAACAATATATATCGTTATCTCATATATTTATGTATGACTGTGCACTTTATCTAAAAATAAGTAATTCGGCGCAAGAAAATGTATATTACAACTTTTTGCGCTTTTCATTACCTATTTGAGCATAGCGCATTTTGTTCTGCTATTGTTTGATTCCTTTCTGTACCTCAGAACTTTCTTTATGAGCAGATGCGTATTTATGCAGCGATATATATCATTATATTTGCACACACATCCAAACCATATATGCAAACAAATCAAGCTAAGACATCAATTGTCTACAAAAAACAAATTGCTTCATGATTTCAATGTAACTTATCCTCATATGCCACGGAAATCTGAAAAATATGATGGAAGCAAAACAATAAAAATGATCAAATCTACTAAAGGCCAAACCATTAAATTAAAATGGTTATCTCCCAAATATATCGTCTCTAACGGTAGTGCCACTTTCTCTGAAGAAAGCGAGGTTTAATCTCTGGCCCTTGAGTGAGTGCTTTCCAGGTGGAGAAGCGCCGAGTAGGTTGGATTATTTTTGTACTCTGCTCCCGTGTGGGACTCCTACTCCCAGCATTGTGCCACATTTCAGTCGAGTAGGCGTGGTGGTAAATGAACCCATCGAATGGATATTGTTATAAAAAAATGAAAATATTTTTGATTATTTCGAAGTTGTAAACATCTTTCAGAGGGACTTGAACTTTTTCTTTTTGCTCTTCAGCCGATTTCACTAAATTTTATCATAGCTCGATCAGAATCAGCGATGAAATTAATCTATTAAAATAAAATTATAGAAATGTGAAAATGAAATATGATAATGAAATAAGAAAATGAAGGTGGAAACGTGAAGATGAAATGTGAAATGTTAAGATGAAATGTCGCCATGAAATGTCATCATTAATGTGAAGGATTAAATGGGAAACGGAAATGTATCTTGACACAATTGTTTAACTGCTGCCCGAAGAAAATATTTCCCAGAACCAGGGAAGGTGCTTAGCATACATGAACGAACGTAAGATCCATTCTTCGTTAAGTTTTATCTTCCCATTTATTCTGCTTAATAACTAGTTGCGTTGTGGATATCGGCTCATAATGACAAATTGGGGAGGCGAGTTCGAATTCCAGTTGAATCCATTGCTTTCACTTATGCGCAAATACCCTTAGGAAAGGTATTAATCCGTCTTTTCTGCCCGGTTATGGGTTAAATAACAGAACAGATTGGTTTCCTATAGCCTAACGCAGGAAGTAATGGCCACCTACTGCAGAATAATCTTATGCCTAATCAGTCATGTCTTTTTTAAGACTTGATCGCCTAAAGCCTGTATCACGTATGGCACTTAACTGACTGAATGTCTGAAACAGGAAATTTGAAAGTAGAGTTGGAATTCAACATTTCGCGCAAATACAGGTGGAAAAGGCTATTAATCTATTTTTTCTTTCAATCTATGGGCTAAATAACAAGACAGATTGGGTTCTATAGCTTTGGTTCGCAAAAGCAATTTGAACCTACTGCCAGAAATTCTTCTGCCCAGTCAGTCATGTCTCTTTTAAGATATGATCGCCAAAGCGTGTATCACGTATCGCACTTTGACTGAATTTCATCGAGAAAACTTTTACAGCTATCATCAATTACAACGTTGTTGACAACTTCAACAGAAACAACCTCTTGAACGACAAACAGTATATTCTTCGATTCACCAGATCCACTTCTGAATTCGTATGAATCATCCAGCATAAAATGAGTAAAGCAATTGATAATCAATGCATCTCGAGAGCGATCACCTCGAAGGCTTTTGACAAGGAATAGTATGAATCGCTGTTTTAAATCGCCAGGCGCAAATTTCACTGCTTCCAAATAAACAGGGTTGTTTACTCCGATACGTTTACTGGCTAAAATTATACATATATAGTAATAAGCAAGGGAAAAAATCTATTTATATGTGTGTGTGTGTGTGTGTGTGTGTGTGTGTGTGTGTGTGTGTGTGCGTGTGTGTGTGTGCGTGCGTTTGAGCGCGAGAGATTCCCGTACATGAGGAGCAATCTGTCTAAATTTATCTTCTTGTATGTGGCATGTTCTTTCAGGACGTAGGTGATCATGGCCTTCACGTTTCCCTATCCCTGGTAGCTCTTAGCACGCTTTTTCCGGTACCCCACCCAAACGCCGCTTGTCATCCACCTGCTCAGGCCCTTCAAATATGTTATTTGCTGCTTTTTCCTGTCTCTCTTTTTCGCTATCTGACCTGTGAGTATCAGATTCTCCAAGCCTTCCTTCTCTATTATCTGCCCAAAGAATTTCATCTGTCTGTTTCTGATGTTCGTATTAATTTTCTTTTCTGATGTTCGTATTAATTTTCTTTTCTTTCTAAAATTATTGATCACATGCTCAATCCATGATATCCGCAACATCCTTCTGTAGAAGCCACATTTCAGTTGCTTCAAGTTTTTCTAAATTATCTTTGATGTTATTGTCCAATATTTACTGTCATATTGAAGAACAGACATCACATAGCAATCCAGTACTCTCTTGTTTGTTTCCAGTGAAATGTTCCTGTCTCTTAATATTCTACTCAGTTTATGGAATGCGTCCTTGGCCATTCTCGTTCGCCTCCGGATCTCAGTGTTGCCAAAATCACGCGTCCTAATTCTACGGAAATTACTACAGCTTACATAGAGTGCAGGATGCAAAATAGCTTCATCAGATATCACAACCTTGTTTTCTGCTTTTTAACTATTGAATATACGATTGAAGCTTTGGTTCGTGGTATTGTTTTCTTCATAAAACAATATCGGTTCTTGAACTGGGTAGTATATATTTAGTCTTAACGGAAAGGCGATTACAAATAGCTAAGCAATTAAAAAAACACGCATCGAAACAATGCACATCGACATGAAAAGCAGGCCGGTAACATTCTATCTCCGTAGATTAACTAAATTTTTTTAAATCATTTCACTCGAAGCCAGGCATTCCACTGTCTCTATTGCGCAGGAGGTTACATTGGGGAAAGGGTTGAGAAAGAGTGGTTAGTTATAGGAAATGTCGGAAGCAGGGTAATAGAAGGACGATGATACCGAGGATGGGGGTTGGGTGAGTGGGAAGAGTGTTTGAGAGAATTGGATGCGAGATAGTGTGATAAGAGGTGTCTATTGACCTTACATTTAAATTCCTGGAGATTGTAGCTGTTGGAGAAGCAAGTATATGGAAGGGAATTCCAAAAGCGAGAAGTGCGAGAAAAGAAGCCGTTAGAGTAGATATTGCGGCTACATTTTATCTGTTTCACTGTAAAAGAGTGGGACCTAGTTGCTAATCTAGTATCTCGTGCAAATTCATACCTAGGGGGCACCAGTGATTTAAGTTCCTCGGAGCAGAAGCCATGAAAGTATTTATAGAAGAGGCACATGGAAGCCACATCACGCCGGTGAGGGAGTGACTGCAGGCGGTCAGCCAAGTCGGTATCGATCACATTACAGATTCTACGTTGGATTTTGTCAAGAACCCCGAGGAGAATACCAGGGGCTCCCGACCAGATGTGGCAGCAGCATTCAATTCATGGGCGGATGGTAGATTTATATATTTGCAGGATGGGCAGACGGGAAAAACCTCCGGGCCCAGCACAGAGAACCGACTTTCATAGCAGCGGATTTAGCAATGGATTCGGTATATTCATTCCACTTGAGGTCCGCTGAGTGTGTGATGCCAAGGAGGTGTAGTGTTTTACTCTCTGGGAGGCAAGCCTGTTCCATGCTAACAGGAGATAGGAGCGATTTCCTATGATGGTAAATTGATAGCAGCTTCGTTTTGGAAGCATTAAAATTTACGAGCCATTTCTTACCCCAGTCCACCACGGATTGGATGTCATTCTCAAGCTCGGCAGCGAGGTTCGCTTTGTCGCCGACACCAGAATGGTTTTCACCTGTTACTCTCTAACTCTCTATCTTTAGTGGTTCTTAGGGCTTGAACAGTGTGAACTTCATTGTACAAAGTTTTTAATTTCTATGACTTTAGCTGGATTAACAGACACCAAAAAAAGTTTAAACACGCGAAACATCGGGATAATAACAACAGAGATAGAGATCTTAGTCTGAAGGTAAATAATAATAACTCTTTATCCCAGGAAATTTCTACGATCACTGAAATAAATCAACGTCAAGTCTGGTTAGTACATAGATGGGTGACTACAGGAAATGTTAGGTGCTGTATGCTCTGATGCAGGGTTGTTGGTGCAATAGATATCGACTCAGAATTATACAGAGAGACAAGCAATAAGGCTATAAATATGCTGCCTAAGGATGTTATAGACCCTCTATCATATTGGTTCCGTAGTTTATTCGGATGTCAGCTAGATGCTGACTATGCAGGCAGAACAAGTCAAAGGGTTGGATGCTTACGGCCATATTACTTTAAAACACTGACTCCTAGACGATCACCGAAGTTAAGTAACATTGAACCGTTTCAATACTTATATATATATATAGGATATACCAGGTGATGTATGCTTTGAATCGCGGCTGGTGTAATTGGTAACGACGCAGAATTGTTAATCAAGGTGCCTAGTTTCAATTCTCGTTGAGTACGTTATATTCACTTACACGCAAATAACATTGGAAAATCAACCTTCTCTCATCAGGTATGGGTTAACTGATAAGACATGTATCACTAAATCCCTATAATCTAAAAACGATCTAAAAATATTTTCTGGTTTTAAATATCTTGCAATGGGTTTATAAGCTGTAGAAAACGAATCAATTAATCAGCATTCCGATATCCCGAATATACTCTTTCGTTAAAAGTCTAAAGATTTTGTATTGTACTATTTTCCCAAATGTCTCGTCCAAGGAATTGCAATAATTCATCTTGATACCACAATCCATTTTGGAAAAACCTACAAGAAAGTAACGTTCGTCTTTTTTTAAATGTGTGCGTTTGATTGATTTCCTGTCTTTAGCCAATGTTCTGAGTATTTTGCCTTTTTTCTCTTTGTTTACTTTCGCAATACCAGCTTCTTTTAATACTGTTCAATGCACTTTTGTTGCTTATTCAGTCACTGTTAAGTGCCATACGTGATACACGCTTGGACATCCATGTCTCTTTCGACACAATCGAACCATGACTGACAAGGCAGAATATTTTCCTGCAGTAGGTTGCTATGTCTTCTGCAGTAGACAGGAAGAAGAGATGAATTAATACCTTTCCCAAGGTTACTTGCGCATAAGTAAATACAACGAATTCAGCTGGAATTCGAACACGGCTCACCGATTTCTTATTCCCAGCCAATATCCATTGAACCAAAACGCACATCCATTGCTTATTATGTTGCTTATTACACTTTTCTTATTCGACATATTTATTTTTGTGACATTATTAATTTTTGAACAATAATTCTTGTTCTTACACTACCGGCCATAATTATTAGGCCACCTCAATTTTTTAAAACAATTATATATTTTATACAATTTTTCGTATTTATTGCCAAGTGGATAATTCTAAATGAAAATATAATGTTTTTTGTTAATACTGCACAATAACATGTGCATCAAATGAATAGTGTCCAGTTTTTGTGCTCTCTTCCCCATGCTAGTCTCTTCTTATTGGCTGGGCAAAATAAAAGCTTCCTGGCTGCCTTGTAAAATTTTGCAAAGTAATAATAACAAAAGAACCATTCTATTTATGCTTTATGCTATTGGTAGTGGTTTATAATTTGTACATATTCAAAAGTAATAATTAATAATTAATATCTATTGCTCTATTTTTATATTGAGCACTGTTTTACATTAATGTTTTGAACTTTTCAATTATTTCCTTCGTTCCTTATTCATTTATATAGATAGATAGATAGATAGATAGATAGATAGATAGATAGATAGATAGATATCATAATGATGAACCACGTATACTGTCTTAATATGTATAGGAAAAACTACTAAAATGTTGTAAGTTTAAAAATGTATTTTTTTTTACAGTCTTTATTTATTTCTATTATTATATATATATATTTGATATTTAAGACGGGCCTCGGCCTTTTATCATAATCAAATGATTTTAAACTTTAAACTAGAAGCGTTCGAACGAGAGCGTTCGTCGAGAGATGTTTACATATATATATATATATAATAATAGAAATAAATAAATATTCTAAAAAATACATTTTTAAACTTACAACTTTTTAGTAGTTATATATATATATATATATATATATATATATATATATATTTCTATTACAAAGAAGAAAAATTATGACTTCGACTTTGGAGGAAAAATAAAGAGGAAAAGCAATAAAATGCCAGTGAGGGCAGGTTAAAAAGCGTATTTCTGAGACAGAATAAATATTTATTGCTCTATTTTATATTGAGCACTGTTTTAAATTAATGTTTAAAACTTTCCAATCATTTCCTTCGTCCCTCATTCATATATATATATATATATATATATATATATATATATATATATATATAATATTTTCTTATGGAAGTACATTTCGCAGTTAGATATATGCTTTTAAAAAGTAGTCAGTACAAAAGTGTTTGTGTATGTGTGTGTGTGTGTGTAAAGGATGGATTTTTTAAAAAATTTAATAATGAAATAAATTTTAATTAATTAATTATTACTTATACTGGACACCCGTATTTGGGGAAATATCCTCGTTTATTTATGAAACAACATTTTTTTTTGTTTTCGTCTACCGGTATGAATATTCAAGAAATCTCATTAGAGAAAGCTATGCGTTCTCCGACATGCTTCAAAATTGCCTTCCCCTAGGGAAAAAATACTTCATTAGAGTTGATGTGCAATGAAGTCCGTCGATGAACAAGGAAAGTTGAATAGCTCTTTTTTAAACAGCTTTTTCTCCGACTTTTGAAATAAACATACCTGCTCAGTTTCGTATCCGAACGTAAAAGATGTTATTTGTAAAGTCCCTAGTTCCTATATTGAAAACATTAACAAGGAAGCTTAAATTATTACAGATAAATTCCATTTAAGCCAAAAAAAAAAATACAAATTTTATCCGACAGACAATCTTTCTTAACAATCAAAGCCCAAAGAGAAAATTTTTCATACAACCCACCATACCGACTCATAAATCCAACAAAACAGAAGTGGGCAAAATAAGCCATCAAATATTAAACAAATATTTGTGACTTGCTAAGAACAGCCACTTACGCTAACCAGTGGAAGAACACCAGTGATTACATTTCCTAGTTTTAAAAAATCCGATGCAAAAATAAATATACGTTCATTAAATATGACATAAAAAAACATTCACCCGTCATTTTCCGAAAAAGGTTTGATGGAAGCGTTTAATTTTACTAAAAGGTACTTAACTATACCATCTGAAAATATTGATATAATCCTACATTGCTTCAAATCAATACTTTTACACAAAGGTAAAGCATGGATTAAAAAATCAAACAACAGCACCTTTGATTTACCACAAGGATCATATGACGGAGCAGAAATTTCAGAATTGATGGGCATATACATTCTAAATAAAATCAACAAAATAAGCCATATAGACAACCACGTATTATACAAAGAATATGGCTCAGTGATAGTACCGAACAACAAAAGAGAAAATGATAAAATAAGGAAAGAACGTTTCAAATTATTAAAAAAAACTAGATTTTGAGAAAATAGTAGAAACAAATAGAAAAGTAGTTCAATATTTAGATGTAGAATTAAATTTACAAACTGTCAATGTCTCTCCATATATGAAAGCAAACACAAAGTTAAAGTACATAAACAAAAGATCTAACCATCCAAAAAGCATAATCAAGCACATTTACAAAGGAATAGAACACAGGTTATAAAAGATAAGTCAAACAAAACAATATTTGATGAAAAGAAAACGAACTATGAACATGCAGTAAGAAAATCTGGCTTAAGAACATTTTAGAATACAATTCACGACCAAACAGACAAATCAAGAGGAAAAGACCAAAATAGGACAAATATTTTTTAAACTGATCGATAAACACTTTCCAAAAAGCTCATCTTTCAAAACCCCATTCACGTATAATTTGTTCTTTCTCTGTAAATCATTACTATATGTACCACCTGCAGTTTCTCTATGTATTAAACATTTCTCATTCAAGTAAACTTGTAAATATATGAGTAGTAATCCAAACATGCAACAACTGGGAAATATGTCTGAGGACAAAAAATAACCCGAAAAAACATACGAGCCACGATGCAAATGTTTTTATTTTTTAACAAACGATAGAACTATCCTACTACAACAAAATATTGTGACTTATGAATAACTTTGAATGTTTTCCATCGATTTCTGTTTAACGTTTGTCGAACAGGGGCCAAAGTTTGCTTGAATCGTTTATTTGTTTTTTTATTGTTTTTTTTTTTTTTTATATATATATAAAAACAACTGACTGGAAGAATTCTTTTAACTCCACTATGTAAATGGAATTATATTATTTGCATGAATATCAGCTACCCACATATTTTTTGTAGCTTTATTTCGTTCCGTAATGAATATCCTTGCCTTCCACGTTATTGTAATATACTCACTTCCTATTGCTAGAAAAACTTCGTTTCAAAAACGAAATATCTTCATTACAAAGATCAAATCTTATTTCTTTTTTTTTTGTTTTTCAAAATTAAATAAAGTGAACAAAATGAGGTAAATTCTGCCGAGATCCCAATTATTATTTTACCGATTCATGTCTTGAGAAACGGTAACCAGAAAATTGTTCTTGCCTCGATGTGAACACGTTATGTTTATCTTCTTCGTTTTCTTATCCAGTCTCTTCGGAATCCATCATCCCCATTCAATATCATTATGCTTTTCATGATGTCCTCACGTAATCTTCGAATTTCAATAGAACAGATGTTGTCGCTTTAACAGCAAATCACATCTCGCCATCGATCTCGTTGCCACTACTGTTTACGCATTGTTCACGAAGACATGGCTTCGCTAAGGCTACCAAAGAAAAGCAAGCAGACATTAACGTATTTTTCTTATGGCAGGAAATGTCCACGATTGTCTACATGACAGACCCCCAAGAGAATATGAAGAGGCACTTGTATATGATGATGATCTAAGGAAATATATTAACGACTAAAATTCGCAGATATTATTTCAGATGCTTTTTTTTTTAACTAGAAGTGATGTAATTGTAATGATAGTACTAATATTAGGCTTTTCCTTATAAAGAAACATTAGGCATTCATTGATCAAACAGTCACTACTATTGCTGGATAAAATTTACAAAATCTTTCTTTTAAAACAAATTTTCAAGAAAATAGTTTTTTCAAGTTCAATATCTATTATGATTTTTTCAATATTGATAGATATTGTCTTCCTAAACTTTATTTCAAGTCGTGCGGATATTCAAAAGTTTTGCCATTATTTCTTCTTTGTGTTTTTGATTTTTATAATCGTATGGCCCCAAACAAGGCATTTTACTGCAACTGTTGGGTTACATAGGAGGAATTGTTATGGGAAAAGAGTGACAGGTTACAGGGGGTGTCAGGAGGAGAGTATGAGAAGGAAGAAAATACTGATGAGAGTGGGGTGGACGAAGAAAAAAGCATGAGATAAAGGATGTAAGACAGGAGATGACTATTCTTAGAGATTATAGCTGTCGGGAAAGCAAGTAAACGGAAGGGAATTCCACAGGCGGGAAGTGCGAGAAAAGAATCTGGAGTAGTAGAATTTGCATTTACAATTTATCGGTTTCACATTTGCTAAGCTTGTGTCTCGAGTAAATTCATATATAGGGCGTACCAGTGAGCTAAGTTCATCGAACAGAATCCGTGAAAGTATTTGTAGAAGAGACACAGGAAAGCCACACTGCGTCGGTGAGAAAGCGACTGTATCCTAGCTGCCAAGTTGGGATCTATCACATTACAGATTCTCCGTTGGATTTTTTCGAGAACACCGAGGTGGATAGCAGGAGCAGCCGACCAGATATGGCAGTAATATTTAATATTATCCGGTTGTTGCTTTTAAACGTTTCAAGGCTGCAGTTCTTTGTTTAAATGCATACTGATATCAAGCTTTTTCTTTCCGATAAGAAAACTTTATTTTAATTTTCATTTGACGAAGAAACAATTATCCGTCATAATAATAAGAAAATAAATTGTTCTTCTTTTGTAAGTGATCTAAATATAACAGTAATAAAATAAAAATTAATACGTGCAAATGTCTCATTAACTTTCCTGGGTTAACGTTTTCTCTGACATGAAGTGGAAAGATTGTATTTAATCAATTTCAAGATCTGCTGGAAAGGAAGTTCACTGAGTCTTTTTAAATTTGTCTCCCAAGAATCTATATTACACATCTGTATGCCTATCATTCGTCTATACATCACTATCTCATCTTGTCTGGTGCTTCAGCCATGTATTGAGAGATTATAGATAAAATAGAAGGATGTGCGTTGCGGTGCAATGGATATCATTTCGGATATTAAATCGGAGAGCCGAGTTCAAGTTCCAGTCTAATTTGTTGAATTAACTTACATGTAAATACCCTTAAGAAATATATTAATCCGCCTCTTCTTCCGCCAGGTATACGTCAAATAGAGGACATATTGGGTTCTATAGGCTTGGTTGACAACCAGTCTATAGTAGAATTTAATCGCCACCTATTGAGGGAAAATCTTCTGCTCAGTCAGTCATGTCTCTTTCGAGACGTGAACATTCAAACGTGTATCACGTATGGCACTTATCTGACTGACTGAGAAAAATACATAGAAGACTCTTAAAATATTTTTCCTGGCCTGACATTTTGGCTTCAGCCAATCTCCTACCATCGTAATGTAACTTTCCTCTTTATAAATATTTTAATGGTAACCTTTTCTGATTTTGACGAACTTTCCCCTTTGGCACCTAGACTTTATACTTTTTAGCGGCAAGTGTTCATCATTTTACAGTTGAAATGGCTAGATGTAACCTTAAGTTCTATGCTAACAGTTTCCTCTTTCGCAACTCTCGCTTGCGGAATTGCTTCTAGCTAATTGCTTTCTAGTTGACATTGTTCCGTAAAAAAATTCAATGCAATGTAAATCGTTATCTTCTGTCTTTTTAATTCATGTTCCTTTACTGTTCTCTCTTCTTAATAATGTTTTTTTTTCTTTTTCATATTTTTCACACTCATTATCTCCTTCGTGGTTTTATTGTCTTGCCTGGGGTGAAATGATAAAAAATCAACATACACAAAATTTACGTTCTGTCAATATCGTTTAATTTATTCCCTACCAGAAGCTTTCACAAAATCCAGCCTCGTTTTAACTCTACAACGAAGGTCAGTGATATATTTATTGCTCGTATTTTCATTCCTCAAACGTTTCTCGAAGTAACCTCCAGTAATTCAAACGGGATTGCTATTTTTTGAACTCAAAGACATTTAAATCTTTCTCTGGATGGATTCGACATTCCGGTGACCTGAGGTCAAATGAATTTTCTAGGTACCTGTCAGATCTGTTTTTTGAAGGGAAAAAAATTAAGCTTTCTCGGAAAAAAAACTTTCAAAACAGAAAACTTCGTTCAAATACCGATTTATTCTATCATTTTTTGACATTTTCTCATATATTCTCACCTAATATAATCCACTATTTTTTATTTAGACAATTTCATGAAAATAGGCTGAACGATCTGTACAATCACAGATTTTAAGAGACGTCTTAATGAAAATAATTCGTCATTCATAAAAATGCCTACGATTACTGAAGTTAAGCAATGTCGATTCTGATCAATACCTAGATGAATGACTACTTGGAAATAGCAGCTGCTGTAAGCTTTTATGTACAGGTTGTTTAATAGATATTGCCTCATATTTACTTACGTACAAATATGGCGAATGGTATGAATCCAACTCTTACTAATTAACTAATGGGTTAATTAGTAAGAATTGTATGGCCACAAAAACTTACCTCAGCAAAAAAAAAAAAGTATTACAAAACTAAAATTATATTTTTGACTTTAAATAACCTGTAAAGAGTTGACAAATTTTAAAATGTTATTAAAAAAAAGGGATTGGATAGTAAATAGTTCGGGATATGTTGTAAAAACATTTTAGTCGCTTAGTTTTTCATATATACAACAATAATTAGAATAGTGACTTTATAGCTAAAATCCTTTGGTTTATTTTCTTTTTAATCATTTCCTGATCATGTATGTATGTGTATATATTATGGCAATTTACTAATGCACACGTGAACTCTTCTAAACTACAAATAAGCAGCAGTTTCTGCTTTTTGGAGAGAGGAATGTTCCAGCAGGTATCTCTGACAGCCGGACCAATACAGTTACGCTAGTGATCTTTCACAGATTCTGCTCTGATGAACTTAGCCCACTGATGCCCCTATATATGAATTTACTCGAGCCACAAGATTAGCAACTAGGTCCCACCCTTTTACTGTGAAATCAATAAATTGTAAATGCAAATTCTACTATTCCCGCCTGTGAAATTACTTTCCATTTACTTGCTTCCACAACAGCTACAATCTTTAAGAATTTAAATGTAAAGTCAACAGTCATCTCCTATCTCACTAACCTGCATCCTCTCTCTCATGCTTCTTTCTCCGTCCACCCCACTCTCATCAGTATTCTCATCCTTCTCTTTTCCACTTCCTGACACCCCCTATCACCTATCACTCTTTCTTATAACTTGGTTGTTGTTGTAAGAAAAGGGAGATCGAATGTGTCTAATTTCGCTTCCATCTCTGACTGATTCAACTTTGATTAAAATAGAGATCAGCATTATAAATCGACTATTAGATTCACTTTACTTTACCTTATTTTTATTACGGAATTTAAATTCTGAGTTTAACAAAAGCATTAGATTTAGGTTGTTATAAAATTATTTAGATATTAAACGAGCAAAAGGCGTGGGTGTTCACATATTCAAATCTAAAGACATCTACGTATGGACAAATAGACGAGTATACAGTCACACGAACACACACTGTCAAATATACACGTTTGTAGGGAAACGTATGCATGTGTGTATGTGTGTAAGTATGCAAACATATCCGTATTTTCTGAGCATATGTGAAATTTACTTAATATACTTGAGTTGTATGTTACTAATAATTATACGCGTAGAAATCCGGTCTTCATAAAATATATATACATGTGAGTGTCGAACGCAAGATTTGTATGTAAGCATGGATGGATGTGTGTCAGCGGGTATATGTAAGTATATGTACAGAAGCATTTATATGTACATATGTGTAGGTATGGACATATGTGTATGTGGACATAAGTAAGTATACGTGATTGTTTTAATACGAAGAGTGATACATATATACGTATTCATGTGCTTGTGAGTGGATGTGTAGTGAGTTTATGTTCACTATCTGAGAGTGATGTCCTCTTCCTATATATATATATACTAGCAGTATAGCCCGGCGTTGCTCGGGTGTAATGAAAGCTTTAAAACTAATCCATGGTCCTGGAGCTCAGACTCAGCCTAAAGAATATTTGTGTGAAGGTTGGTGAGAATAGGATAAAAATCGCGGATTTGTATAAAGGACATACAGACAGATAAACAGACACACACACAAACAACTTGCCTTTTATATATATCTATATATATTATCGATTTTCTGCATTATTGTAAGAATTGCAACCTTGAAACTTCTGAATATCGTTTCTTATCTCTTTATCTATAAGTGTATCAAATTTGATTAAAATCAAACGACTCCTTCTATAACCCGATTTTTTCGATTATCGATTTTTGATATTTATCGGGGGTACCTCGACACAAAATCTAGCTAAGAACACTCGCAGACGCATTTACACAGTAAATTTTAAAGTTTATATATATATATATATATATATATATATATATATATATGTAACAAACATCTTTTGATTCATTCAAGATTTCCTAGATTTATAACTGGAGTAACAGACCAGATTTGACAGTATTATTAAGTGTACGAATGAATAACAGCTTGATAAAGATAGCGTATTTTGTTACTGTCGTAGCTCGAAAATAATCTAATCAGTGTCGGATATGATTTTAGTCGGTAGACAGTTGAACGCGTAAGAAAACAAATGTTTGTAATCTTCTGAGCTTATTTTCGACGGTAAAAGAAACGCCTACTTGTCACACTTTGTATGTGAATTAAAGAAGAATAATTTAAGGTTCATTGACGAAGAAGGCGACTCCCCACAAGTTCCACTCCTTTAAGGTTTTATTCTTAAATTCAAATTTCTGATGATCAGCTAGGAAACATTTTGAATATGATGAAAAAATTGAATGTTCCGTAGAGATATTCTTCTTTCACAATTAACTCAAGGAATCTTTTAGTGGAATTTAAATAATAAGAAGAAAAGTAGCCAAGTCCTTACACCTTTGAAAATGCAACACCGACATAATCTTAGCAATTAGCAAGAGATGTTTATTAAAATGAGAATAACTGCAATGAAAGTAACTGCCCTTTTTGCTTTTGGAGAAAAAATATTCAAATTATATTACAAATAATAATATTTTCGTAGAAAAAAGTGCATTCAGAAAATGCAATGACGTAAGGCAATCTAGGGTAGGTAATTCAGTATTTGGCAAGTGAAAATATATGAAACAAAAAACAGGTAGAAATAACCCAGAAACTCTATCACTTACCGGATCAAGCCCAAAATCTAATCGGTTTGTACCAGTCATGAGACCAATCATCCCTGAAAGTTTAATCCAAATCCATTCAATAGGTCTTGAGATATTCTGACCAAAGAACAGACAGACAAACAAACAAACAAACAAACAAATAAACAGACAGATAGACAACAGAAAACGCAAACAGAATACATTACCTCTACCCTAAGGTGAATGTAATAATAATAATAATAATAATAATTTTTATCACTATATATATATATATATATCTGCTGTTGCCGGATTGCCGGAGAATAAACCGGCATTTTCGCTCTAATTTTTTGCGAGGCCTTTTAATTTCAGCCTGAACTATAAAAATAATGACCTATCAGAAGGATTGAAGAACTCTTGATGTGTCAACAGCCAACTAATTACAGTTGGTGTCATAATAAATCACCATAGAGAATGCAACGGAAAACAAATTTACTATCGATCCCAATAAAACTGTGGCTTTTAACAATCAAGGTCAAGTATTAAGAAAGAAAACCACATATATCTTGGCAAGATATCGTATTTCTGAAACACGGTATATTTGATAGTTGAAGATTACTCTTCCGGATGAATATAATCTATTATCGCCAACAGAAAAAAAAAAGCAAAAACCAAAAAAACAAAACAAAACAAAACAAAACAAAAAACAAAACAATTGATATCACTGGTTTGAATAGCTTTTTTATTCGCTCATGAATTACATAGTGGCAAATAGCGTGAAGAAGAGATTTCCATGTAAAATACGTTTTCTTTTGGTCCAAAATCATTGCCACCTTGCGAATAGATGAAAATTTGGGAAAAGCCGTGGAACTAACACAGCGAAGATAGCGAATTGACTCATTACAGGACGACGACAGTGGACAACAATCTTTTGAAGAGCATCCCCAGCTTTATATAATAGAGTGATAATAGCATATCGTAAATTAGTGATTGAATTAAAAAATAAAAAATAAACAGATACTGTATGCAAAGCTTAAGATAGATAGATAACGAATTTGAAACATCGGCTATTTTAAACAATTTCTGGTCATGTGTCTCACTGAGGAAAGCCACAGAAATGATCTTAGATAGGTGAAAAGTAAGTAACACGTTTTGTACTTATTTTTATCATTTCACCAGATGTAAATTAATAATGACGCAAGGAGTTACTGAGTGTGAGTAAATAGGAGAACAAATGAACACTATTAAAAAAAAGGAACAAGAAAAGTACAAGAATGAAGAAAAATTCCACAACCAATCCAGTATTGGAATTAAATTCATAAAACCTAGTACCACAGAAAAATATTCAATAGAAAAATATAATGAAATATTTTTTTTAATCATTTCACTCCAAGCAAGGCATTTTACTGCCGCTGTTGCGCAGGGGATTACATAGGGGAAAGTGATGAGAAAGAGGGGTTAGTTATAGAAAATGCCAGGAGGATGGTATGGACGGATGAGAATACCGGTGTAATGGGGGTGGAGTGGACGGAGAAAAGAATTTGAGAGAATGGATGCAAATTAGTGAGATAGGCGATTTCTGTTGAACCTTACATTTAAATTCCTGATTATTGTAGCTGTCGGAGAATCAAGTATATTGGAAAAGGCATTCCACAGGCGGGAATTGCGAGAAAAGAAGCTATTAGAGTAGAAATTACGGTTACATTTTATCGGTTTCACTGTAAAAGTGGGGGAACTAGATGCTTGTCCTAATGACTCGTGTAAATTCATACCTAGGGGGCACCAGTAAGCTGAGTTCATTGGAGCAGAAGCCGTGAAAGTGTGTGTAGAAGAGGCACAGGGAAGCCACGTCATGCCGGTGAGAGAGTGACTGCACCCGAACTGCCAAGTTGGTATCGATCACATTACAGATTCTCCGTTAGAGCGGTGGGATATGGCTGAAGCCCAGATACACGATCAGGGCCAATAACATTGAACATTATTATTTTTGTCTTAGCTAGAATTTCTAAATACCTAATAGAAAATACCAGACCAAATGTCGCAGAAATATTCAAAACTTTGATTGCTATAATCAACAATCACAAAATAACTGAGTAATTGTCGTCCCATGTGGCGTACTGATATGTGTCCCTGCACGTATTTCCGATGGATAACCCTGAGTTCACAATATGCTTTAGACTTAGGCGTCTTCTGGTCAGTTTTTATTACTATAGACTATAGATAGTCTATAGTCATTTTGGGGGCCTTTTTATTCTGAAAACGTTAAGTCTGACAAATTTTGGAAATAACTTAAAATGAATATTCCTTGAGTTATGGTAACGCATGGTAGTGCTAATATTAGCCTTGTAAGGAAACATACGACTTTCATTTACAGAACACTCAGTGCTATTCAATTTCAGCTTTTCTTTACCCCCTAGCGATTCTTCTACGGTTAAACTGTTTTTCTCCACATCTCTAATCTATATAAATAAAACTGAAGATATGTTTCAGTGTGTGTTTATCCGTGTGTGTGTATGTTCACTGATTTCTATCAATATACACTTTTTGAAAAACAAATGAGTGCTGAACTTCTCTTTCATTCACACAGTACACTTTCAACAGTACCTCTACCTTGAATGGTTCTCTAGCTTTGTATCGGAGAACATTTAGTACAAAAATAGTAATCTCGAAGTTGTGAGAACGAAAGTTTTTATATGGATGGCTTAGATATGTGCTTTTAGATTAAACAAATTTATTGAAGTGAATATTTTGGAAGCTCTCAAAGCGATAAGCTCGTATTGATGGCTTAGATATATGTGGATTTAGGTTATAACATTTGTTAAAGTAAATACTCTCAAAGTTGTTGAAACAAAGCTGTAGAATAAATAGCTTAGTGAGATGCTTGTTTGTACAGGAAGATGATATTTTTCATTTTGTTAGAAACAAAGATAAATTCAAAAGAAACCAATATTAAAAAAATATTTTTATTTAAATTAGCAGTGAAATTGTAAAGAAATAAAAATAAAAATAATTTTTTTAAAGTTGATTTATGGCCCGAAATATATTCGCTGTGTTGTAGTGTGTAAGTTTGCCACACCAGTTTGAAATTAATCTTTCCGGTCATTTCTCTACTTATTTGTTCCAAAATTGTGTCACTCCGCGAATCTAAATTTAGCAAAATGTCTAGAATTATAATCGGAATCATGCACAAACCTTAGCTGTTGAATTGAGTTTATTCTTCAGTGAATGATCAATGTCCTTATACCAGACGAAACTAAGCGCACTAATTAATATATCTTTCTTTCTTTCATTATTTCGATTATTCATTCAGCCATCTATTCTTTCTTCCTCTTTTTTATTCTATCTTTTTTTATTTTTCCTTGATTCCATTTCTTTATATATTTTGCTTTCATTCTTTCTTTCTTTCTTTTTTATCTTTTCTTTATTTCTTTTTTAATTCTACTTTAAACATTTCTTTCTTTTATTTTTCCTTCCTGTTGTGACGTACCACGAACACGTGACATACGGTTTACTATATATAAAGGACTAATATCGAGTAGCGACAGTGGAGTCGGCAGCTGACGGCTAGCACGGTCATTGTCTACTCAGCTCACTAGTTGTTGCCACCCTATACAAACGCGTACTACTATATCTGCTGAGAATAAATGTAGTACTTACTTATATCTGTGTATTGTCATTTCTCCACAATACAACACTTCCCTAATTCTATTTTCTAATTTTTCTTTCTTTCTTTCTTTCTTTCTTTCTTTCTTTCTTTCCATAATTTTATTTACATTGTTGTCTTTTCTTTCTTTCTTTCTTTCTTTCTTTCTTTCTCCTTTTTTAAGCTTGGCATCATAACATTCTTTTTCTTTTTATTTCCTTTTTCACCGTTCGAAATTAGTGTAGGTGCTGCTGAAAAGTTAACGATTCGAGCTATTTCCGAAAAACCAGAACAAAATTCAGAATATATTGGGCTACGTGGTTGGACTGATAATCTTAAGTTATTTCCTTTCGTATTTACTTACTTTCCTTTTGAAACCATTTTGTTTTGTTTTTCATATCACATTCACAGTCTTGAATTGCATTCAGTTTTTTTTTCTTGCCACCCTCACTTACTCTCAAACAAACCCTTTCTTCTTTATTCTCTCCTGTTCTTTTTACTTTCATTCAGTCTCTTCATTCTATCTTTATCAATCTTTATTATTTAATTTGTCCTTGATTTTTGCCGTTCATTCATTTTATACTCTATTCTCTTATTTCTTTGCAAAATACCATTGCTTGTCGTAAGAAACCAAACTGAGCTTATCAGATATATTTTTATTGCATAGCTAATTTCTAAAAGTTGGTTGGTGCCCCACCGCTGAAACCTTGCTTCTAAATTCTTCATACTTTTGTAAACCTTACCGACATACGCGATGCGCCGACTAAAAGAAAAGAGAAAGACAAGCACAGTAAAGATGGCGCCTATAACTACATAGAATAGGTACTGGAGACGAGCTGGCCTATCGTTAGGATGTGACTGTATCATGTATAAATAGAAAAGAAAACAATAATAACATATAACAAAATAAGGATTAAAATAAGGAAATAAAAACAATGTTGAAAATAGAATTTCAAACAGATCAGATAAGGAGAAAAGTGCATGAAAAAATGGAAACTGCATTTATTTTTTCTATGGAAGTAATCCAGAATAAACGCATAGTGTAATGGTTATCGGTGCTTTAAATGAAATCGATGAGCGGTGTTCAAATTCTGATAGTGATTATGATAAGTTCACTTTCACACTAATCTTCTTTGAAGAGGTATTACCCTTTAGCTATGAGTTAAATAACACTTTAGACTCAGCTGTCTAGTCTCGAGTGACAACCAGTCAAGGAAAAATAGCATTTTATATTCAAAACCGTTGGTATGTCAGCGGGAAATAGCCCTACTGATTTCAAGGTAGTCATGGCAACTCAGATATAAATAATAAGAAAAGGAATATATAGATAGCTATGATCGCTTTCTTCATAAAGTGATACGGCATTAAAAAATAGAGTTGCTGTTCAAATCCAATTTCGTGGTGTTTGATTTGGACGGCTTGACTTTCTTTAGTGTCTATCACACTTTCCATCTTAGCTCATCCATCTGAGCCTGAGGAATGTTCAAGGCTATTTCCTCGATTCGAGTAATCAGGTATGGTATCCGCCAAATGGTTGTTGCGAAGTTGAGTCCGTGTTCTGTACTAACTCTTCAGAAGCACTCAGTTGATATTAACTGATGTTGCTTAATGCCTTCACTGAGGAGTGATGGACTTCGTGTTTAACCTTCTGATCTTTTAATTTTTTTCGTAATACAAGTTTTACTAGGTTAACTAACTTTGTATTTTACAACCGTGGAGAAAGCAAATGATAACCATTCCACTAAGTTCAACAAAAGTATATTTCTTCTTCTTCTTCTTCTTCTTCTTCTTCTTCTTCTTCTTCTTCTTCTTCTTTGTCTTTTTAGGACGTACGTAATCATGGACGTCCACTTGCTCGTGTCTTTTGTCGCTCTTAACATTTTTTCTCTAGATATAACTCCCAAACTCTGCTCTACCCTTCATTTGCTTAAGCCTAACAAATATGTCTTGCGCTGCTTTCCTTGTCTCTCTTTCCATCTATCCGCTCTGTGAGTATTAGATTCTCCAAACACTCTTTCCTCATTATGTATCCCAGAAACCTCAGCTGTCTCTTCTTGGTGTTAAGTATGAATTTTCTTATCGTTTGCATTCTCTTCAACACCTCGTCGTTGCTCACGTGCTCGGGTCATGGTATCCTCAGCGTTATTCTGTAAAACCACATTTTCTCTCCTTCAGGCCTCTTCTTTATCCTTGAAGAAATCGTCTAACATTTGCTGCCATACAGAAGGACAGATATTACAGGAAAGTCTATTACTCTTTTTTGTGTTTCCAGTGATATTCTTCTGTTTCCCAGTACTCCGGTTAGCTTTTGAAATGAGTTCTTGACCGTGACAATGCGTCTTCGCATTTCAGATGATAATAAAAACAGATTCTATCGGGAAGTTAAACACCTTATATCTTAAATTTATTATAGGATACAAATCCTATATTATCCATCAACTAACTAAAACACACAAAGTAAAATTGCACACCCGAAAAAATCGGATCCAATCGACTAAAAGGATTTTGGAAAAAACCCAACTATAACAGTCAAGTAAAATTGCACACTCGCAAAAGTAGATTCAAATGAGTAAAATCATTTTGGAAAAACCTAGACCAAAGAAAATTCAAAAGTCAGTGTGAAAAGCAAAATTCTTGATCCTGACTGGATTAGAAACAACAACAGGACACTTTAAGTACAATTTCTTTATTATTTATCACCTTCTTTCTTTATTTTGTTTCACTGTTGCCAACTAACAAAAAAGGGAAAGGGACAGAAGATTTTGCATTCTGCTACTACACAACCATGAACTCCAAACTTCTGTAGGTTATTTTAAATACTTATATTTCTCTTTGAACAATTTTAACTACAAAACTAGCATTCTCAGTAAACATTTTTCTACTAACAAATATGTTACAGTGTTGAGTTAACGAAATTACACGTATATTTTTCTTCTTATAATGTTATCATTCTGTTAACAATTTTTTACTTTAAAGTACACACAAAATATTTTATCCTTTCACATTTCAGCATCCAACCTTCAACCTTCTGATATTTAAATTGTGGGGAATTCGGTCTTGTTTGGCACAAGGTTAATTTATCAAGCATAACCGAGGCCCCTACAATATATATCATTTAAATGAAATGAAAATATTAAGTTGATGGTCAAGTAAACATGTAAAAACTACTATTTACAAATCGATCTAATAACTTTAGATAGTGAACAAAGAGATCAGGATTTACTTAAGCATCATTTCTGTCCCAGATTAATGTGACCAGATCGCCGACCTACTCTGACTTTCGGGCGAGATAGCAGAGAAAATGGATAAAGATACGCGTGGTGCCTGGAGATTGTAGTTTCTAGAGAATCATTCCTTATTGATGTAAAAGAGAAATTCACGCATCGCCAGGAAAACTTTTTAGCAGAGACTGCATCTTTTGAAAGAAAGTTTATCTCTCACACCAGATACAGATAAGAAAAATAGATGTGGCTGAAAATTAAACCCAATTTAGTGTCACAATCTCTTTATGAATTAAACAAATTATTGTCAATACCTTTCCTATCAAGCTATGTACCATTTAAAGTTTAGGGAAAACTTTTCGGGAAACATTTTAATCCGCATCATTTTCTGAACATGTGTTATTAATCTGATAGTGATCGTAAGGCAAAGGTAGTGCAGATAATTAGTTTGCTTAACCAGATGCTATTTTTACGTGACATAACGCATGCGTTGTGGTGTAATGTATACCGGCTGAATTCGAATTCGAGTTGAATTGGTTGCAACCAGTCTACCGAAAAAAGAAATGGCAACATACTCCGGGAAAATCTTTTTTTTTTTTAATCATCTCACCCCAAGCAAGGCATTCCACTGCCACTATTGCGCATGGGGCTACATAGGGGAAGGTAAAGAGAAGGAAGTGGTTAGACATAGGGAATGTCAGGAGGAATGAATGTTAGACATAGGGAATGTCAGGAGGAATGGGAGCAGGTTAGTGTGTTAGGAGGTGTCTATTGACCTTACATTTAAACTCCAAACTAAATTTGTCATTTTATTATGACTTTGTCTATATTCTGTCATTTATTTACATAAACTGCTAACCTAGATAATCGCAGTTTCTCTCTCTCACTATCGCCTACGTATGGCTTGTGAGTTATTATCCAAACTTCTGTTCTCATTATGTATCCCAGAAATTTCAACTGTCTTTTTCTTATTCTCAGATGAAGTGTAATTTTTGTTTCCAATATCCTCAAACGTTGTTCAAATGCTCCGTTCTCAATATCCTTATTTATAACTACATTTTTTGCTATTTCAAGTCTCTTTCCCATCTGTGACGAGACTGACTGGCATTCACTGTAAGAAGACTGATATTACAGAATAGTTCAATATTCTTATCTTAGTTTCTAAAGAAATTTTTCGTTTTCTTAACAAATTCCCGAGATTTTTCCAAAACATCTTTTGTTACTATAAAAATACATTCTCACATTGCAGTTTTACACCTTGATGCTTATAAAAGTTAAAAGAGTGATTACCATCATTCCGTAAAACATCATTCTGTGAATGGCCCATAGATAATAGCGTTGGTTAAAGCAATCCAGTGATTGACCCACAGAGATGAACAAAACTTGGTTGAGTTGAATTAGTAAAGGGTGTAGCAGTGCGAAGGCAGTGGCTGGTACAAGGCCACTTCCAAACATAGCCTACAGTCCTCCACAATTTTAAGATATCAGAAGGTTGGAAGAATAAATGTGTTTGTTTTTTGTCCATTAAAGTAAATTTTTTAATATCTAAACAGAAATAACAAATTTGTAAAAAGAAGTAAAATTGTATTTAAGGAACAGATTGACATAAATATGTAAGAGGTAAAATGTTCAAAGAGAAAATGTATGTAGTTAAATATTCCACAGAAATTCAGAGTTCATAGTTGATAATATCAGAATGTGTGTATGTAAAAAAGATGAATTAGTTTACTTAACTAATAGACCCTGTGTTCTTTTTCTTTTTATGTCCGGAGAAAAAGTGAAGAGGAAAATCAAGCAGTAAAGGAAATTGTACTTATTGAAGTCAGTTGAAGTACCTTGTTGTTGTTTTCTGTGACGGTGTGTGGGTGAATACGAAGAAAGGAAAATTGGAAGAAGAGGTAGAACATGTCGACGAGACACGACAAGGTCGGCGTCTTGAAATGTCTTCCTTACATTTTGTGAGGTCCTTCAAATTAACGCTCCAATCTCGGACTGATTTCAACGGTCAAGATATGTGAATAGGTGGTGGATTTTAGTTATGTGATCGGCTCCGAACAGTATACCCATTTTCTAGGTGTGAAAAAAAATTGCCCAGGGGTCATAGATCAATTTGTTATTTCCTATCCAATCAGGATCCAGAATCTTACTTTTTACACTGACTTGTGAAATTTGCCTTTGTCTGGGGTTTTCCAAAATGTTTTTAGTCGTTATAATCCGATTTTGCGGGAGTGCTATTTTACATTTTTCGTTTGAATAAATTGTTAGATGATATAGGATATCTATCCTATAAAACAAATAACTGAAACGAACATGTTCAGATAAAGGCATGCCACGTGAAATTACACGAAATAAAGTGTTCGGTTTGAAATTCCAACGTATATCACTTGAAGAAGGCCGGAGCGTACAACGGCTGAAACGTCGATAATATAACAATAAAGATGTGGACAGTAGTTCTAACAATATAACTTATTTAAATGGTAAGTCCCTAGTTTCGACATATAGACATTATTCTGGAAAGTCAAGCTGTTTCACATAAGTAAAAGATTTTTTAACGTCATCAAAATTTTTACCAAAAAATCAAAAGGAAAATAAAAAATGCACAATGCTTCTTGTCTAGCAAATCAGGCAATCCTGAAAGAAATATAAACAGGAAAATTGACTTCTTCATCAACTCTGACCAGAGAATCAAGTGTAACGTTCAATCATTTTCAAGAATCCGATGAACAGGAATGAAAACTTTGCTTTCCTCCTCCGGGCTTTTACAGCAGGAAATGATAAATGACTTCACTGTTATCAAAACAAACACAGACGTTATTTATCAACTTATGTCAAATTGATCCTAATACCGAAACAGAAGGATTTACTGTCCATTTACTATTTAGTACTGAAAGTTCGAGGGAGTGGCTACTATAATTACCAACTCGGGTAATTTCTGCTCTGTCAGCCATCGTATCATTCTCAGCGAAGACACACACACACACACACACACACACATATATATATATATATATATATATATATATATGTAAACTTATCACTATACTCGTTTCGAAAAACCCTCCGAGTATATACGCGAAGGAAAAAATGGATGTAAAACAAGGATGTAAAAAAAGAAAGAGCTAAGCACGTGAACATCAGTCAAAGTACGTAGGCCAAAGAAAAAAACCCGAGACACGTAATTTATAACAAAAGAGCGCTCAATTCGTAAGCAGAGCAGACAAAATAGATAACCTAAAGAGCCAACAAACCTACCAAGGTTTCAGCTAACTGGATCGTCAGGGAAGCCAACCTTCCTTGAAGATCCGGTTAGGTGAAACCTTGTTAGGTTTGTTGGCTCTTAATTTATATATATATATATATATATATATATATATATATATATATGTGAACATGTAATTTTAAGTAGGTAACGCAATTTCTTTCTAAAATACAGTATCCCATGATGTGAAAAGGCCCCATACTTATAAAAACAAAAGCTTTTTTTTCATTTAAACTAAAAAACTTTAAATTTTAAAAATTTTAAATTCTGTATTAATTTCAGCCTTTTAAATGATATTATTAATGATAAAAATCATATTCACTAATCATAAATGGAAAAGCGTAATGCAAATCATCAAACATTGATATTTTTAAAAGGATTTTTATTTCTTTTTTGTTGGTTCATAAAGCGATATTTTATAGTACGATAATAAATTTAAAGCCTTAATTTCTAAAATTGAATTATACATTAGATTACAGAGTATATATTCCTAAGTTTTAAAGTTACTAAGTACTCAAAAATTAATTAAGAAGGCGTTCACGGCATTACCGTTCTATGAAAGAATTTAAGGGTAGCTGCTCTTTGACTATCAGTCATTTTACCCTGCCACATCAACCTGGCTATTAGACGCATGCTCCGTAGTCTCTCTTTTCCCCTCTCGCTCTCTGTTTCTCTCTCTTTCACCCCGTTCTAGCCCACCTAACAGGTAGCTAACTCGCCTACAATATCTCAAAATAAAAAATATTGAATTGTATTTTGGCAATAATGTCTTCCGAAATTTTCACTCAACTTTTCAGTTTGTTCTCTGCATGGTAAGTCGGTTAGATCGGTCTTTTTTCTCTTTTCATGTTTTTTTTTTGTTACTAGCTTAAGTATTTTGCTACTTACTTTTGCAGTGCACTTTAACAAGATTGTGTAAATTATTTTGGCTTTCAGGTTTCGTTTCGACTTATTCTAAGTTAAAACTTAGTAAATTTTTTTAAATTTACTTTTTTTAATTGGAGTAGATTGTACCTGGTCTCACACTACATCCCCTTCTTGTTTCTTGTTCAGGAAGAGGTTCCCGGTTTATCTCCTTTCTTCTTCGGTCTTGGAGTTAGTTCAGCTGGAAGCTCTTTGCAGTTATTGAGTATGGTGGCAACGTCTCTTGATTCTGAGGGTACCGGGTTGGCAGTTTCCTGGTTGCTGGTTCCGACTGGGAGTTAGGAGCCCGAACTCTTGCGTAGCGCCTTGAAAGGCTGCTCTGATCAACAGTTGAATAATATCGGGGTTCCTGTAGTGCCATATCGCGCATGGACGGGCGTCCCTGCATGAACCTCCGGTGGGCAACCCCGAGGCCTCATTATGTTGCACGCTGCGCCAATCTCCATCCTTCACATGCTGCAGATAGTGACCGACTGATTCTACTCTAAACCTCTCTCTCTAAGTAAATCACTATAAAAACAAGCAAACAAAATAGCAGAACTAAACCAGCTAGTCAGAAAACGCCCAAATCTGTCTGCGTCTCCTTCACAAACATATGAGGTGTCCGCACTAACTGTTACAGCGTAGAATTATTCCTTCAAACTATGTGAAACTAAACTTGACCCTTCTATTCCCTCTTCTAAGTTTTAGGTTCTTGGTTACCTTCCCCTCTTCAGGAAGGACTCCAATTTCCATATGCAAGAGCTTAGTGTTTATGTCAGCGAACAACTCCCTCTAGCTAGAGTGACATCTCTTGAATCCCTGGATCATTCTTTCATGTGCTTCCGTCTCTCAATTCTAAGCTCGGTTAGCTATCTCTTCTTTCTCTATCGCTCCTACTCCTCCTCTGACTGTTCGGTACTTGACAGCATCTCTAACAATATCGACAAGACCATTTCTTCTCATCCATCTGCCCATATAATTGTGTTTAGTGACTTTAATGCCCACCACACCAAGTGGTTGGAAAACTCTTTCACCGTCCTTGCTGGTCCAATCCCCTACGCAAGTGGTGGACTTCCCCACGCGTTTCTCCAATAGCACTAACGGAAGGGACTCACTACTAAACCTCTGCTTCACTTCCATCCCAGACTCTTGCACTACCAGTCAGCTCTGCCCTCTCGGAAACTCTGACCACGCCGTAGTTTCCGTCAATATCTTATTCCACTCCCACCCTACCCAAGAAATCCAGACCAGCAGAATATCTTACTGCTACCAAAGAGCAGACTGGGATTCGTTCTGAGACTTCCTCTGTGACGTCCCTTGGAACAACGTTTTTAGTCTTCCGTGGAAGACTGTGCATCCGAGGTCTCCTCTTCGATTAAGGCTGGTATCGACGCTTTCATCCCTGCCAGGAAATTTCAGCTTAAATCTCATTCGTTACCCTGGTTCTCGCCCGCTTGATCGGCCGCCATTGCCCACCGGAATCATTTCTTTCGGCTCGATCGTAAGCTACGCGTCGGACCAAAACAGGCGCCTTTTCGCCTCAGCTCGTGATAAGTGTAAAAACATATTTAACAAAGCTAAGATGTTGTTTGCTACCAGAATGAAGCAACGCATAGCATCTTGTAAGTTCGGCGTCAAAGACTACTGGCGACTCTGTAAAAGCGTTCTTAACAAGAGTAAGTCCTCAATAACCCCACTAATCAATGAATTTGAGGTCCTCGCCTATTCAGCGGACAAGGCTGAATGCATTGCCAGCAGATTCACGACTACTTCGAGACTGGATTCGTCTGGAGTTTCTACACTCGACTTCCCACCTAGAACTGAGGCTCAACTGAATGACGTCCACATTACACCCTCGCTGGTCTCTAACATAATCTCAAAACTTGACCCTCAGAAAGTGAGCAGAGGGGACGGAATCCCAACATAATCTTGAAGAAATGTGCCCCTGAACTCTCCTTTGTTCTTTCTAAGCTTTACAACTTCTGCCTATCTGCTTCCTGCTTTCCTGCCTGTTCGAAGTCTTCCGCTGTAGTTCCTATATTTAAGAATACTAGAGAACACTCGGACCCTGCAAATTACTGCCTTCTTCCGATCTTTTGCAAAGTGTTCGAAGCCATTATCAACGCCCAGGTGGTTCAGCATCTCACAGCCCACAGGCTACTCTCGGGCAAACAGTATGGTTTCCGCTTCACCAGGTCTACTGCTGATATGCTAACGACCATCACCGAGTATATATATCAGACTATCGACAAGAATGGCGAAGCCCGAACCGTTGCCTTGGATATCTCCAAAGCGTTTCACAGAGTTTGGCATGCTGGCCTTCTATGCAAACTGCGGAGCTATGGTATAACTTGACATTTGTTTGACCTAATCCAGTCTTTCCTTTCTAACCGCACATTGAAGGTGGTATTAAACGGGCATGCCTCCCAGAACTACCATACGAACGCGGGTGTCCCTCAAGGCTCTATCCTTCACATATATAAATCTAGCATCCGCCCGTGTATTGAATACTGCTGCTACATCTGGTCGGGTGCCCCTGCTATTCTCCTCGGGCTTCTTGACAAAATACAACAGAGAATCTATAATGTTATCGTTACCGATTCGGCTGACTGGCTGCAGTCACTCCCTCACCGGCGTGACGTGGCTTCCCTGTGCCTATTCTATAAATACTTTCACGGCTTCTGCTCTGAGGAACTTAGATCAATGGTGCCCCCTATGTACGAATTTGCACGAGATACTACATTAGCAAATACGTCCCACCCTTTTAGAGTGAAACCGATAAAATGTAATGTGATGTTACTTTCAAGAAAATACTAGGTGTACAATGTAAACATCGTTGCGCTTTTTGAGACCCATGTTGTGGGTAAAGATCGGCTTGTTGAGCATGATGCGTATCACACTATCTTTTAAACTGGTAAATCTGTAAATGAAAGGGATGATGTTCTTGAGGCTTTGCCGTTAACTCCTTATTTGATATGATAAAACAGACAGTCGGCATTACACCCTCTACCATACACTCAGATTTATTGTCACCAGTATACTAAGAGCTGAGAGTTTCATAATCCTTGGTGACTTGAATGCATGGGTGTTCTCAGACGCAGAAACCTGGTCTTCTCTGGGTTCATATGGTATTTGTAAAGTCAATCCAAACGATCTATTGCTCCTACGGCTCTGTATCAAACTAGATCTTATTATCATCAACACATTCTCCCACCAAAAGAACAGGACAACTTGGTTCCATCCTCAGTCTAAGCATGGTCATGTACTTGATTACATAATCTCTAGACGTAGTGATCTAAGAAACTTTTGCAAAGTCAGGGTGATGTGTTGTGCCGACTGTGGACAATGTTTACTTGATGATCAAGACTTAGATGAAAATTATTCTTTGCCGGAAAAGTCGCTTCAATTGAGTCAAAGTTCCTAAGGGGATTAATGTCTCTAAGTTGAGAGATCAAGTCTTTAGAAACTCCCTCAAATCTGACTATGATCAGGTGGATTTCTCAGACTGTGATTTGGAGAGAGTAAGAGATATCAGCTATGAAAAAAAAGGTGATGCTTGGATTGAGATTTCCTAGGCATCGAGATTGGTTTGTTGATAACTTCAGTGAAATCAATCTCCTCATTGACAAAGAGAGGAAGATTCATTTGAAACTTCTCAACTCATCATCTGCAAATAGATCAAATTTTGCTGCGCACATTTCTAGTACACGTGCACTGAATTAAAAACAAATTGGTGGTCTGATCTAGCAAAGTAGATACAGACAGCTTATGCCAAAAAGATATCAAGGCATTTATGGTCTGCTTCGTGAAGCGTATAGTCTAACATCTACCTCAACTGCAATGCTTCCGGCATAGGATGGAACCGCCTTATTGAAGGCTTCAAATGGAATTATGTGGCATGTATATTTACGATATCTTTTACATAATCCTTCCAATGTGGAAGTTGCTGCAACAGATAGTGTTTATCAGAGTGCCCTTTAGCCTAAATTTGACATGGAAGCACCTTTTGAAGAAACAATTACATGTAGACAATAGATGAATTCAAACAAATCTCCTAGGCTGAATGATATTCCTATTCATCTATTGAAACACTGCGGTATAAATGTCCATTGTGCAGTCATTAATGATAACGCATTAATCAATAACTCCCGGGCCTGACATAAAGACGTCACAACTAATGCAAATGTATATGATTTTTATAAAGTACTGACCTTCAAATGGCACGTGACAAAATATGGGCCCAATCGGATTATTAGTTTACAAATGACAGTTCTTTAAGTTTCGTGAGAACATCGTTATGATGTTCTCACTCGTCAACTCTTCCTGACGCGTGAGAACATAATAACATTGCCCTCACAAAACTTCGAAACCAGTATGAAGCTGCTAAGTTAAAGTGGCAAACTCTTCGTGCTTAGCAATGCTCTATTTCCACCTCGATATTAAACACTTTACGATAAAAATTCCAACTTGCCAAAATATTTTTATCAAGAAAAATATTAAAATAAACAGCAACTTAGGCGCGAAATATTACCACAGCTCAGCACTATATATATATAATAATTTAATATATATATATATAATGTCATCCACAGACAGATCTGTTTTGCTGTATCACAGCTCATCAGTACGGTTAGACTCCGATCGCTATATAACCCAGGCTCGAAACCAGACCGAATTGGCGTCAGTCGGCGACTCTACCCCTGGGTCCCGGGGAGTTCGGTGGAAGAAAGCAGTCATTTTCGCGCATATCATATTACGCGCCCAATAGCTAGAGTGCTCTAATTCATTTTTACTGAATGAGTGATTCACTTCTATGACGCATATATGTGTGAGTGTGAGTAAGTGTATGCCGACGCGTGTGCGTGCAAACTTCAATAATTAATTTATATATGTTGTACTAGTCTCAAACGACGATGCCAGCTGACAATTATTTTAATATTTAATTACACATTTCTTCGTATCAGCTGTCATATATCAAGATCAAATTTATGAAGAAAGTTCATTATGCTTTGATAATGTTTATATTCGATGATATGCAACCATAATTAATAATTATCACAGACGTTAATTTTGTCAGTTACATAAAAACATATTTATATTAGCGCCATCTTGGCATCTTTTAGAAACACGCTAATTTTAATTTGCATACATTTGCGTTGTATGTATTAGACATATTTAGAACTGTTTAAAACTATATACAGGAAATAGTCATTTTTTTTTAAAATAATCCAATCGACTAAGAACGATTACACTAAAATTATATTTAATTTTTAAGAATATTTTAAAATGACTCCCCTTTCTAGTTACAGGGTACACTATTTGGACATAGCCCTGAAGAGTAAAGAATGAAGAGTGAAGACATTGTATACTGATGTCAACACCCAGATTAGCATAGAACAGATGAAGGCCGGAGAGCACAACGACCGCAGTGTTGAATAACAGCAAAAATGATGAGAACAATAGACCGCATGAAAATAATGTTAGCAATGATAACTTCATCTCGTGTCCTGGATGAAATACACTCATCAGCAAGGCCTCTAATTGGAATTTTAAAGTTATTAGGGAGCATGGAACCACATAATATTGGATGTTTTTCCAAGATCTGGGGCAAAAATACGTTTTTAAATCCGGGCAACATATTTTTATTAAAATGTACAATGAATACATCATTAAAAGATTACCAGTAAAACATTTTTATTAAAACATAATTACTACCAATATATTTAAAAAAAATTATCAGCTATACATTAAAAAACTTACCAACAAAATATTTTCGAAAAGAGAAAATTATCAGCAATATATTTTAAAATACTAGAAATAAAATTTTATAAATAAAAATACTAGTAATATATTTTTGATAAAATGAAAATTAATAAAAATAATTTTTGAAAGAAAAATCAACAATTGCAAGTAATACATTTAAAATAAAAATAAAATTACTATTAATATACTTTAAAAAGAAAAAGAGAATTACCAGCAATACATTTTTAAATACGAGCAAACACTTTTATAA
This sequence comes from Ascarosepion bandense, assembly GCA_037127315.1. Lineage (NCBI taxonomy): Eukaryota > Metazoa > Mollusca > Cephalopoda > Sepiida > Sepiidae > Ascarosepion > Ascarosepion bandense. Next base: position 487,177 of record JBBBDQ010002149.1, read on the forward strand.
ATAAAAATACTAGATATATATTCAAAAAACGAAAATTACCAGAAGTATATTTTTAAAATAAAAAACGAAAATAACAGACAATACGTTTGAAATAAAAAAAATTGCCAGTAAGACATTTTTGAAAAATTAGCAGCAATACATTTTTTCAAAAAAGGTAAATTACCAAAATTATATCTTTTAAAAAAAGACAAAAGTATCAGCAATATATTTCCGTAAAAAATTAAAATTACTAGCAATGAATGTTATATATTTAAAAAAAATGCTCGCGATTCATATCTATAAATAAAAGAAGAAAATTACGAGACTACATTTCTGAAAAAAAAATACAACCAATACATTAAAAAATGACCAGCAATAGATTTATGCAAAAAATGTTCCTGCAATAAATGTTTGAAACATTACCAGTTAACAAGCAAAAAAAAATTATTTAAAAATAGAAAATTACTCTCAAAAAATTACATTGCCAGTAATACATTTTTTGAAAGAAATGTAAATTAGACGCAGTACAACAGACCTCAGGTGGAATGTCTACATAGAATCCATAACTAAATCTACTGCTAAGAAAGTAGGTACTTTGTGCAGGGACAAGAAGTTTTTTTCTCGTCTGAAACAATCCTGCACGGATACAAATCTACCATCCGCCCGTACATTAAATACTGATGCCATATCTGCTCCTGCTATTCATTGAGGGCTCTTTGACAAAATTCAACGGATAATCTGTAATGTGATCGATCCCGACTTGGCAGCCCGGTACAGTCATTTTCTCACCGCCGCAATGTGGCTTTCCTGTGTCTCTTCTACAAGTACTTTTAGGACTTCTGTTCTGATAAACTTAGCTCACTGGTGCCAACTATATACGAATTCACTCGAGCCACAGGATTAGCATCTAGGTCCCACCCTTTTACTGTGAAACTAATAAGATGTAAACGCAAATTCTACTCCACCAGATTCTTTTCTCTCACCTCCAGCCCGTGGAATTCCCTTCCGTTTACATGTTTCCCCGACAATTACAATCTCCAAGAATTTAAATGTAAAGTCGTCGTCTATCTCACTAACTTGAATCCGCTCTCTCATTCTCTCATCTCATTTCTTTAGTATCCTCATCCCTCTCTTACCCGCTTCCTGACACCCCCTGTATTCTGTCACTCCTTCTCATAACATTCCTCCTATGTAACTCCCTGCTCAGCAGCGGCAGTATAATGCCTTGCTTGGTGCAATACGATTATAAAAAAAGAAGAGAATTATCAGAAATATATGTTTTTTATTAAAGAAAATTACTAGCAATGAATGCTTGAAAAATATTGCCAGCATTAATTTTTTGTAAAAAACGGGCATACAATGCACTTTTAAAAAATAATTTCTTGCAATACATTATCAGTTAATTCCTGCAATAAATGTTTGAAACATTACCAGTTAACAAGCAAAAAAAAATTATTTTTGTACAAAGAAAATAAAAAGAGAAAATACCAGTAATACATTTTCGTAAAAAGTATTACTATCAATATACTTTTATATATATATATATATATATATATATATATATATATATATATATATATATATATATAAAAGAATATTATCATTAATACACTTCCGTAAAAAAAGAAAATTACAAGCAATATATATGCAAAAAAAAAAAAAAAAAAAGAAATTACCAGCAATAATCTTTCGGAAGAAAATAAGAAATTTACCAGCTTACAATTTTTTCACAAAAAAAGAAAGAAAAAAGGAAAATTACCGGCCATACTTACTTTTTTTTTAAATTTTCTTGCAACACATTTTTTGTAACAATAAAATGAACATTACCAGCAATACATTTTGAAAAAAAGAATTACCAGGTATTTATCGTTTTTGCAAAAAAGAAAATTACTAGCAAGACATTTTTTAAAGAAAATATTGACTGCAATGTTATATATCACTTCTTCTGGTATAGGCCGCTTCGACGAAAATTAAACTGGGGGAGGAAATCGACGAGAAATTGCTGCTTCGAAAATTTGACGATATCAAAACTTATGCATAAATAAAAATATACAACGTAACTTTATTTGCTTCTTCTTCGGTGACATTTGCTAAGAAGTAGAGGTAAATGATCGCGTCAGAAGGTTAACACACACGCATCGACGTCGTCGTCCTGCGTCCTTGGCCGAGGTAGAACTCACTACACCCTTCCAGTATTCCCTGTACATTTGGAACCCTGGCGCAGTTTATAGCAAAATTCATAATCTTGTTAAATAGCTGAATACTTGATGCTTCGCCAGGGCTACCAAGGGTGGTTTTATTGTGACACTAATACTGGATGGGTTACCTCCAGGCACCATCCCGTTATTTAAGCCATAACTGGGGGAAATGACGGATTAATATGTTTCCCAAGGGTACCAGTGCTTAAGTGAATGCAAGGTACTCAACTGGAATTCGAACTCGGCTCACCGATTTCTCTTTCCAAGCCGACATCTACTGAAACCACAATCGTCATTGAACGCTTACACGCATCGAGGGCAGAAACCAGACAGTTGCGCTCTCTCTCTCTCTCTCTCTCTCTCTCTCTGAATTCAATTGTAAAACCGCTCTTCTGATGCTGCCTGATTTCCCTTTAAATAGGCACCGTCATTGACACCTGCTACTTGCCTTGCCCTCTATCCCACCTCGGGCGCTGATGTTTTTTGCCCTGTTCGTCAAAACAAATTTCATCTCGCGACCTGCTTTCTACACTAAGTGGCATCCTAAAACAACATATCTTTAAATTTTGCAATGCAAAATATGAATACACTTGCAAGCAAATTTCCACACTGACCAACATATAATATTCTTTCCATATCATTTTTGAAAGTGTTCATCGATAAACATTTTAAGTTCCTTCTGCCACGACCAAACTCCTCCGCAATGCAACCACGTCGTTGTACAACACACTTACATAATATAACATATTAAAAAAATCAATCAATGATAAAACATGCAAAGTAATAAAAAACATCATTATCAAAGATAACATCTTTTTCATTGTGTACTCGTTTCTACCTTGTTAATTTTATTGATGTAAACTTGATGTTAGTCTCCTAACTTAAGCATAATAAGGAAACCAAGCCAGAATGAGATTTGTTTAAAATTGGTTTACTTTTTTCTTTTTCCTTTCTTTTTCCCTATTTTTTTAACTTCCACTGAATAGATCGCCCGTCTACCCATACAAAGGCGCATTTGTTACCCCGAATTAGAGTAATGGCTTCCACCAGTACAATTACAAGCGAAGAGTGACTGAACTTCACCAGTTTCTCCAGAATACCGGCCTTACGCCACATCTAAGCTACGCTTAGAAAATTACCATTCTGAGGCGTGTGATTACATAACTTATAACCATGAGAGAATTTAGCTTCCGCGTAACTTTCTTAATTTCGAAAGTTTTCTGCGTGTCATGGATTCATCATTTCACAATTGACTTACATCATTCTTCTGCCACGGCGAAAATTCTTCGCTTTTCAGTTGGACAGTAACTCTGTTTCTTTTCCCCTTTTTTGTTTTTTGGCACTTTTACTTTTTAATTTATTTATTCAGTCAATCAAACGGTAATCCCAATACACTTATTGCCCCACTAAAGGACTGATTTGCTTCAGTTATCCTAAGCTATCCCTTTTTTTATTTTTATTTTTTTTTGGTAAGTTTGTTACCAATTTTGTGACACCGATCAACTCATTTATGATAACCTAAAGAAAACCTGAAGCTAAAAAAAAACTAAAAAAACCCAAAAACAAAACAGAAAAGAAAAAATAACGTGCAATGCATTGGAAGAGAAAAATGAAAGAGAACCTACATTTCCTTTTTTTTCCTTTTCTTTTGCTATTGTTATTATTTTTCTTTTCATTTTTCTTCTTTTTTTAACCCAACATCAGAGAAAGTTTTGTAATGTTTGAAAAGTTTGTTTTTTTCTTTTCGAAGAACACATGCAACAAGAAATTTTCTATAATGATCAAAACGTTCTTTTTTTTTCTTTTCAAAGAACACACTTCAGAAAGTTTTATAACAGGAAACGGGAAACTTTCGTTAAAAACAAAAAAGAGCGTTCTAGTATTACGTAAAATCAGCGCTCTCGTATGGCAGCAGATACTGTACAATTTCTTCAAAGATATTAAAAGACTTGAAGTAACAGAAATATAGTTCTACAGGAGAATGCTGAGAATATAATAAATGAGCATAACAAAGTTTTAGAGAAAATCAAATAATCAATTGGTATTTCTAGGATACATAATGAGGAAAGAAGAATTGGAAAGTTTGGTATTCACATGAGAAGATAAACAGAAGTCAACAACTAACAACCTACTTAATTAACTTGTGTGAAGAGATGTTATAATCGAGTTTAGAGGAGTAAAGAAAAAATGAAAATATACTAAACGCTACAAAGGAAGGAAATTTGTGAAGAGCCACGTCCGATAACTTTCAAAAAGGTGAATGGTATGTCTTAATGCATCCTCTGTATCCCTCTGATTTTGTACCTTCGCATTCCTACTTATGTCAATTCCCACAAAATACTCTTCATGGGAAAGACTTTAGTTGTCTGGTAACCTGCAAAAAAGCATTCAAACCAGTTTACCTTCAAGAAAGATGCTAAATTCTCGGATGTTGTAACAAAAAAACTGACTAAAAGAAACCGAAAAGCAGGGAAATAAAATGGTATATGTGTGGTTAAATAAATCTCTACACAAATATGGGTTTCAGAAATTTGTTTCAAAATGCTAAGAACTATTTTTTCTGAGCCAATATATAGTTTTGACAATTTAGTTTATATAACTACTATCAAGGTAAAAAAAACTAAGAAATATCTAAGAAATATCTATTTTACAATATATTAGTTACTGCTATTATTCAGATACTTAAACCTTAACATTCAGTGACACCGCTCCTGTACAGTAGCTCTGTAATACTAATTACTAGTATAGTAAGTAAAATAAAATATACTTAATTTATTTTAACTAAATTTTCAATATAAGTAAAACAATAATCGAAAATTCATACTAAAAGTTTAATTTTCCAAATTACACAAATATTTTTCTTGTTCGAATAATAATAATAATAATAATAATAATAATAAGTCAGATACAAAATATTGCAATGGAGGAACTAGAACAACTTCCAAAATTACAACCAACAAAGCATAACCTCGAAACTATTAAGCTCTACAATGAAGCACTCAAATTAATTTTAGATGAAGAAGACACTCATATAAATCTCACTGAAGCAATATATGCATCAGCAATAGCAGCATAAAAAAATTGAACATCAAATTAAAAAACAGGCACTCTCGCAGACATGAAGATCCACCTTGGAAAAGAAAAATAGAAAAAGAAATCGAACAACTTAGAAGTGAACTATCAGTACTCGATGTAAGAACTAGAAAAATAGAAGAATCAAAAGAAAATACAATATTACAAATGAAAATGAAGTCCTATCAACTAAGGAAAAAATAAAGGAAACAATACAACTGAAGGCTCAAAGAATAAGACGCTATGCAAAAAATCAAGATTCTACAGACAAAACAAGATTTTTCAAACCGATACAAAGAAATTTTACAGAAAAATAGATAAAAAAGAATTTAAGTGACTTCCTCCCCAAACGGAAGAGGCTATACAATGCTGAGAAAAATATGGGCTTGTCCTAAAGAACATAACAAAGATGCAGACTGAATCGCACAAGAGATCGAACGAATGAAACGTAAACCAGTACAGACATGGGCTGAAATCACAGAAAAGTATGTTAAATGTGCAATGAAAAAAAGCACACAATTGGAAATTTCCAGGAATAGATAAAATTCCTAATATTTAGCTATATTATTTAAACACAGAACATAAAAAACTAGCCTAAGAAAATTTTAACTATGCCATTAAATTCCTGCATGGATGACCAAAGGATTTAATTATTCTTCTACCCAAGAATAGTGACAGAATAACCCGAAAAACTACAGACCAATTACATGCCTTCCGACAAGCATACAAACTATTAACATCTATTCTAACAAAACAGACATATTTCTTCTTGGAAAGAAATGACATACTACTGCTTAAACAAAAAGGTGCAAATGTAGCTGTTACGGATGTAAAGACCAATTACTTATTAATAAGATGATCTTGGAAAACTGTTTCAATGAAAACAAATGTCTTAGTACTGCCTGGATAGATTATCGTAAGGCATTCGATAGTGTACCACATTCCTTGGATCTTAAAGATTTTAAATATATACAAGATATCACCCGTCATCATTAATTTTATCAAATAATGTATGTCGATATGAAAAACAACCCTTTACCTCAATCATATAAATGGAACCTATAAGTCTGGTGAAATAAACATCAAAAAGGTATATTACAAGGTGACTCTTTGTCTCCCTTACTATTTTGCATTTACAGCATTAACCAGTCAACTTGTGATCATAAAATAGCTCTAAGGAAAATAAGCCATCTATTTTACATGGATGATTTAAGTTGTATGTTAAGAATGACAATGAGCTGGAAGCTCTTCTGAAAACTGTAAAATGCTTTGGTGAAGACATTAGAATGAAATTCAATTTGAATAAATGTGCTAAAGCTACATTTTTACAAGTATCACTACAACAAGCACCCTCAATTAGCTTAAACCCTGCTGTAACAATAAAAGATTTAGTGCAAGAAGAAGCTTATAAATACCTAACCTAAGTGTAAATGAGAGTGGAATAATTCATCATAAACAAATGAAAGAAATAGTGCGTAAAGAGTACTATAGAAGGATACGACTGATATTAACAACTGAATTTAATTCTCAGAACAGAATTATGGCGATTAATAACCTTGCCATCCCAGTGGTCCAATATATCTTCAACATCTTGAGCTGGACTGTAAACGACATCAGACAAATGGATTCTAAGATAGAAAAGCTCCTTTCTAAGCATAAGATGCATCATCCAAAGGCTGATATAGACCACCTATACATACACCGTAAAGAAGGAGGAAAAGATCCTATTATGCTAGAATTGTCTTACAGGAAAACAACTATTGGCTTACTAACATGTATGGAAATAACAAACGACTGGATGGTACAATTAGTCAAACAACATGAAAATAGAAAGAAAAAATATTCAATAATGAAAGAAGGCTGTAAATATGAACAAGATTTTCATTTAGTAGATTCTGTAGAAAAGCAAAACAGAAGCCAAGAACTAAATATTGCGGCAAAAAATATGAAAAAGAAAGCCAAGGATAAAGCTCTTGAACAGATGAAACAACGCTGGCAAGACAAACCTCTGCATGGCCAGTATCCAGAACATGCTAATAAAAACAATGTTGATAAAGGTAATACTCATCGATGGTTACGTGCATCTGGATTAACGTCTGAAACTGAAGGCTTTATTCTTGCTGCACAAGACCAAAGTATTTTCACTAGGAACTTTCAGTCAAATATATATATAATAATGTGGATCCAAAATGCAGGTTCTGTGATAAATACCAAGACACAATAGACTATCTAGTCTCAAGATGTTCTGTACTTGCCCCACATGAATATAAAAATCGTCACGATAGCGTGGGGGCAATATTTACACTGGACAATGTGCAAACACTATGAAAAATATGTAAACAAACATTGGTATAAACATCACTCAGCACCGGAAATAGAAGATGTCACCATCCTATGAGATGACTGAATCTATACAGACAGAAAAATTTGAAGCAAATAGGCCGGATATTATTGTTAAAACCTAAAAAGAAAAAATGTTTATTATTGATATGGAATTCGAAAAACTGTCAAAATATAAAGACCTGAAAATTGAAATAGAAAAAATGTAGAAATTGAAAACAAGTATAGTGCCAGTAATAGTGAGTGCACTTGGAATGATAAAAAATGGAGCAAAAAACACATTGAAAGAATCCCTGGAAACCCCAGCTTAAGAGATATCCAAAAAACTTTCTCGTTAATTACAGCCCACACACGAAGGAAAGTTTTGTCTATATAACGCTAAGGATGTTAGGGAGATAGGAAAAACATAAAATGGAGCCACGACCTGACTTAGGTCTTCCTGCAAACTTTGTAGGTGATGCGACTATAGCAGAAATCGAACTATGAGGAAAAGGACATATAATAATAATAATAATAATAATAATAATAATAATAATGCAAACACAATCGGAATTGGTGAAATGACTACACTGTAAAATTTCCCAAAGATAAAGTTTTTTGAATAGACGAAACAACGCTGACAAGACAAACGTCTGCATGGCCAATATCCTGAACGTGCTAATCCAAGCCAATGTTGATAACGTTAATATTCATCGATGGTTATAAGCATGGGAACTAAAAGCTAAAGCGGATGGCTTTATTCTTTTCACTGGGAACTTACAATTCTCTGTGGTTATACGATCTTCACAGACGGAGTGATGAAAGCAAATAGGCTGGACATGATTATCAAAAACCCAAAATAAAATTAAAAATTTACCTACTAATTTATATGGCGTACCCAGCAAACTGTAACGTAGCAACCAAGGAATTTGAAAAACTATCGAAGTATAAAGACCTGGAAATCGAAATAGAGAAAATTCAAAACAAGAATAGTACCAGTTATATTAGGTGCTCTTGAAATGTTAAAAAGAAAGAAGCATAACAACACATTAAAAAAAAACTTGAAAATCCCAGCTTTGGAGAAATACAAAAGAGTGTTTTGTTAATTTCAGCCCATACACCAAGAATAACTTCGTTCATGTAACGCTAGTGATATTATGGAAGTTAGAGAAACAAATCATGAAATGTAACCATAACAGCACACCACTACATAGCTTAGGTCTTCACTCAGACTTGGTAGGTTGTGTGACCATAGCAGAAATAATAATAATAATAATAATAATAATAATAATAATAATAATAATAATAATGGTACAAACACGGCTGGAATGATGTCAGAAATGTTGGAATTTCCCAATCTTCGCGCACAGGAAAATTAATGAAAATGGTCATAAAATATTTAAAAACATGAAACCTGCAAGCTAAAAAAAACTTACTTTCAAACAGGATTTCAACGTGACTTACCAACAGGATTCTAATGTTTCTTAAAAATGATTTCAAAACTCTCAAATTATAATGACAGGCAAACCAAAGCAACAAAATTACGGAAATTTAAACCACGATTATCCCTGTTGTTATAAGGGCATTGGGTATGATAAAGAAGGGTACCAAAAATAAGTGAGTAATATTTCTGGACTCATGATCATCCCAGACTACAAAAGATTACTGCTTGAGGAACTGCGTGTATCACCTGCAAAACTCTCTCCGTCTAAATGTAACGCCCCAAATGTGCATAGATAACTCTCCTACATTGACCTTTTTTATTCGTAGACCTCAGAGGAAACTTTGTATTTAGGTACTTAAAATTATTCTCTGGCAAGATGATAAAATCCACAATAATAATAATAATAATAATAATAATAATAATAATAATAATAATAATTAATTGATATGGCTTGTCCAGCGGATTGTAACATAGCAACCAAGGAATTTGAAAAACTGTCAAAATATAAAGACCTGGAAATTGAAATAGAAAAAATGTGGAAATTGAAAACAAGAGTTGTGCCAGTGATAGTAGGTGCACTTGGAATGATAAAAAATGGAACAAAACAACACATTGAAAGAATCCCTGGAAACCCCAGCTTAAGAGATATACAAAAAATTGTCTTATTAAGTACAGCCCACACACTAAGGAAAACTTTATCTATGTAATGCTGGGGATGATAGGGAAGATAGAAAAACATGAAATGGAGTCATAACAACACGCCACTACCTGCCTTAGGTCTCCCCGCAGACTTGGTTGGTAGTGAGACCAAAGCAGAAATCGAAATATGATGAAAAATGACATAATAATAATAACGATGATAAAAGCAATTTTGAATCATGAAAATTTCACGGTTTTACGATTTTAAGTTCCTGATGAAGCTTAATTCATTAATTAATGAGTGAATAAAATCATGGCAAGTTCTACAATAGGATATATGTAACAATCCTCATATCGAATTGTCAAATATTTGAGCTTAACAAATTACGAAAAAAAATGCTGTCCATCATTTTAATACGTAAGGTGATATAAATGAAAAGATTTTAAATTTACAAATGTCCTATTTCACTGGGAACAGACGTCACACTTCCTTCTTTCTTTTTTTCATGTTTTCTCTGAAACCATGTAGCGTTTTGATATGCTCTTTATCTTTTCCCCGGTACAAACAGAATAGTCTATTATTTAAGAGGAATTGTCTAGAGACGTTTAAGACTACTTTCTTTTTTTTTGCTGAAACCAAGTAGCGTTCTTCATTGTGTCTTTCCATGGGATCAAAGCAAAATAGTTCATTATTTATTAGGCATTGTCTTGAGACGTTAAAGAGTTGTTTCTTTATTTTTCACTGAAAGCAAGTAACGTCTTCGATAAGCCTTTGTCTTTCCAAGCAATCAAAACGGAATATTCCATTATTGATAAGGCATAATCTTGAGACATTAAAGATATATTTCTTCATTTTTCACTGAAACCAAGTAGCGTCTTCAATAAAACTTTTGTCTTTTCATGCGATTAAAACAGAATAGTCTTTTATTTATTAGTTATTGGCAGGACGTAATGGTCATGCAAAATATCGAACGCAAAAACAAACACAATGATCATATAATAATATACTGAACAATTTTGTTATTACATGAGATACTTCCATATAAATAAAGACCGACACTTTTCTAATGATGAGCAAAAACATTTAATTTTAACCCAAAATGATGCACACCTATTGCGGTAACTAGACACAAATGTGTTCGATCGTGTATAGCAAATAAATAACGAAACTTCTACGTCGGTATTTATTTATCTTTATTTATGCATATGTTAATTTTATTATTCATTGAGTTACCAAGGAGATTGAAATTTGCATCCACCTTTTGTACGAAGTTAAAGCTACCAAAGTCTGTCTGTCTTAAAGTGATTCTTTCTCTGTCGCGACAGTTGGTTTAATGACGTCATTTTGTACTTCCACCGGAAGATCAGAGGGTCGCTACCACCTCTCATACACACTTGCTCTTTTTTCTTTCATTTTCTCTTCTTTCTTTCTTTCTTTCTTTCTTTTTCCAGTGCTACCACTCTCTTGCATTCCTCTGACGTCACTCTTTGTTTCTTCACCTTAACCCAAACTCTTTCTTTTGCACAATCCCCGCTGCTTGTCACTAGATTCGAAGGAGAGGTCAACACTGAGCAATCAATAATGGATCGATACATCGCTCAGTTTATTCTCAAAAATGTATCTGCACGTGCTCTCGTATTCTTCCCCGCCCACCCTCGGCGCAAAAACGCGCCGAACGAGAGTTGCTCGGAGAGATATATGTCTATACAGATACATGCACATATGACATTAAAAAAATGGTAGGAAACGTATACGTACACACCTACCGTTATTTTTTTAACTTATCTAAGTCTGACGCAAGGTCACATATACGAGGGTGAAAAGTAAGAATTGAGTAGTAAGTTTGCATGTCAATCGTTTTTACCACATCTCGCTATTTAAGAAAGGGGGGGGTTAGTAAAATAAAAAGCATAAATATGCGTATTCAGACACCCCATATTAGAACGACCCTGTGTTACATCGAGCCTTGATGGAGATGCCGTTTAAATCTACAAGAAAAGAGGAGAATTGAATTCACAATGTAATAACTAATTTGTATTATATCGGTTACTACGGCTGCCTTTACATATACTTTGCTAAACGTAACAATAAGATTCATACTATTAATGCGAAATAAAAAAAATACTATAGAGCTTGAATTCATTCTTAATGTGATTTCGGAAAATAGTTCTCTACGGCTTTCCCATTTAACCTAATTTTAATGCCTGATCAATTGCTTATTCTTTATTTCTGATCTCTGCTATTTATTAAAGGTTATGTAAACTTGGATCTACGGGTGGTGTATTGGATAACAATGCGCGATTAAAAAATCGGAAAGTCGAGTTCCAATTCCAATCAGGTTTGTTATATTCACTTACACGCAAAATAGTTCTCACTCAAAGTATGGGTTAATTAGCAAGAATTTTTATCAGTAAATTATTATTACCGACAAAAATATTATCACAATCCAAAAATATTTTTGGCTTAACTTGCAAAGAGTTGATAAGCCATAAAATAAAATCGGCTAGTCAGCCAGGATTTTCAATAAAAAAAAATGTTATTGAATGTATAGAAAAGCAAGTAAACATTAAAATACTTGTTTCCTGACTGAATATATTTTTAAGTTTTCGCCAGTTTTAAGATGGCTCAAATTTAACTACGACTCTGTATGTTAGAGGCATAAAAAAGTAAATAATTGTAAAATTTTTCAGAATGATGGCATGATGGTTCAAATATATAATCGATTTAAAAAGAAATATCGAAAATACTGAAGCTACGTTTATTTTCTTTCATTTTCTTACATTATTCCAGGCATAATGATGATTTTCCACGCAATTAAATATTCCAGGGTATTCCAAAAGTTGTATCAACGAAAAAGCAGGAAATAAATCGCCAATTTCGAAGCACGCCATGTTTGATTCAATTCTTTATCGGCCAGTTGGTATTATTACATTTGGTTGTAAATAAATCTACGTGTTTAGCCTACCAAATCTTTCCGTTCTGTCTGGAATAAAATAATAAAAGCAATTTAGAAATATTCAAGACAATTTTCGAACAATGTGATATTTTGAATATTCACAAACAGTAAGTCAAAATAAGCGTGCGTTAATCATATGCTAATGAACTCCTTTAAATGAAACATCTAACTCACATATATACACACACAAATATATATATGTTTACGATAAAAAACTGCTAAAATAACAGTATCAGCACTAAACATCATCACGATTGAATTATATATATATATATATATATATATATATATATATATCACTTTGAACCCTTAGAACGGTATGTGGTTAATCTTAAGGACTAAACAAGTTACGTCTGTTAAGGTTTGTACAATTTTTCATTTTGTGCAAACAAGTGTTTATATTTTTGGACACCGTTTGTTTAGGTACAGCATTAACGCGTTAAATAAGTTCTCGCAGCTTTTTCATGAAAATAATGTTTTATTTACAATAATTGATAAGTAGCATGTCACTGAAAAGATTTTCCATAGTTTGTCACTGCTTTTCTCATCTTTGTGGGAGAGTTAGAATTTCACGCCAGAAAAATGACATGTCTTTTGAGGCTAACCATGAGTCGACCCATTTTTAGTTTATTTAATTTAATTTTTTTTGTTTGCATCTTCGTAAAAATAAAACGTTTGCTTAGCCAGGGCATGTGCCATCATTTGGAACAAATTTAATAAGACGAGGGGTAATGTCTACCGAATACGGCAGGTTGAGTAGGACTTCACATTTAAACGTTTCCAAGTAGGTTTTCACTCGTTTTGCAACATGTGGCCTACCGTTGTCATGTTGCAAAATCACTTTGTAACGTCTCTCGCATTGCAGCCGTTTTCTCTTCAGTGCTTGGCACAAACGCATCAATTGTAGTCGATATCGATCTCCAGTGATGATTTTGATCAGTTTGAGCAGATCATAATAAACGTCACTCAACTTATCCCACCAAATGCAACGAAGAAACTTCGAACCCTGGATATTCGGCTTTGCCGCCGATAGAATGAAAAAAAAACTTTCTTTTTCTGCCGTTGAAGCAGTCGTTCATAGGTCCTTTAATTCTTAATCGTTTTTAACCTTTCGAAACTTATTCCTAATGATTCTGCAAGTTCAGTTTGCAACCTGACATGAGTCTTCATGGAGCAATGCCTCCAATTCTTCGTCTTTAAATTTTGTTGATGCGCCAGAGTGTTTGTTATCTTCAACAGTCAACATCAAAATCGTTATTTTTGAAGTAGTGAGGTAAACTTCGCCGCAGATACACTTTCTATAGCACGAGACCCGACATGTTTAACGCTATGGAAAACAAAGATGTTCCCACTTATGCCAAATTACATACACTGAATTTATATTTATTGCTTATAGTATTTCATTATAGATGCGTTAGCATCTGAAACTATACCCACGCAGTTCTGAGAACGCCATCTGTTCAAAAAACATCGTGAATATATTCAAGGCCCTAATATATTTTTATATAATCATATCGCCCCAAACAAGGCATTTTACTGCCACTGTTTTGCAGGGGGTTACATAGGAAGAAAGTTATAAGAAAGAGTGACAGATTATAGGGGGTGTCAGGAAGTGGGTAACAAAAGGATGAGTATACTGATGAAAATGGAGTGGACGGAGAAAGAAGCATGAGAGAGAGGATGCAGGTTAGTGAGATAGGAGATGACTATTGACTTTACATTTAAATTCTTGCAGATTGCAGCTGTCGGGGAAGCACGTAAATGGAAGAGCATTCTACAGGCGAGAAGTGTGAGAAAAGAATCTGTAGAGTAGAATTTGCGTTTACAATTTATTGGTTTCACTGTAAAAGGGTGGGACATAGTTGCTAATCTTGTGACTCGAGTAAATTTAAATATAGGGGGCACCAGTGAACTAAGTTTATCGGAGCAGAAGCCATGAGAGTGTTTGTAGAAGAGACACAGGGGAGCCACATTGCGCTGGTGAGAAAGTGACTGTATCTGAGCTGCCAAGTCGGGATCGATCACATTACAGATTCTACGTTGGATTTTGTCAAGGACACCTAAGTGAATAGCAGGAGCACCCTACTAGATATGGCAGCAGTATTCAATGCACGGGCCGATGGTAGGTAGATTTATATATGTGCAGGATTTTCTTAGGTGGAAAAAACTTCCTGGCCCTGCACAGAGAACCGAATTTCTTAGCAGTAGATTTAGCTATGAATTCTATATAGTCATTCCACTTGCAGTCTGTTGTGAGAGTTAAACCGTGGAGACGCAGTGTTTTGCTTTCAGGGAGAGTAGCCTGATTCATGCTAATGGGGGCGGTAGGAGCGATTGTCTGTGATGGCTAATAGATAGCAGCTTTGTTTTGGAAGCATTAAAATTCACGAGCCATTTCTTACCCCAGTTCACCACGGACCGGAGGTCAAACTCAGTAGATTTTTGATCGATGCGAGAGTAAACTGTCGTCAGCGTATATGTCTACTTGGGATATAATTACATCTGGGAGTTTGGAGAGAACAGAGGAGAGTTCAGGGTAACATTTTTCAGGACAATGATTGGGATTTCGTCGCCGCCACTCGCTTTATGGTGGTCAAGCTTTGAAATTATGTTAGAGACCACCGAGGAAGTAATGTGGATGTCATTCAGTTGGGCATCAGTTCGGGGTGGGAAGTCGGGTACAGATACTCCAGAAGAGTGCAGTGTCGAGTTGGTG